>SZWC01000311.1:277085-291092 GCA_023375785.1 Penium margaritaceum | reverse complement strand
AGAGGCTGGATCAGCTGCTGTAGTTGCTGCACGAGTCTGGCTGCGACTGGTCTGCCTGTGCACGAGTCTGGCTTCGACTGGTCTGCCTGTCCTTACCACTTGATTGTGTTGCGCTGGGCGTTTTTGCTGTAGCTATCGCTGTACCTGCTACTGTAGCTGCTGCTGTACCCGCTGCTGTAGCTGCTGCTGAAGTGCCTCCTGCATCACAGGCTGGATCAGCTGCTGTAGTTGCTGCACAAGTCTGGCTGCGACTGGTCTGCCTGCTTCCAGATGCCACGGCCGGGGGCTCCTGCCGCATGCGTACACGACCTGCATGCGGTAACACTGGAGAGTCAACCAAAACACGGATGTTGGCCTCCAGCTCAATGACGTCGTCATCTCCCTCCGCACCGATGATGTCCTCCTCCTCATCTTCACCCTCATCAGTGTCACTGCCGTCCTCTTCATCCTCATTGAGCAGCTCCACCTCGCCCCCCTCCTCCACAATCTCCCCATCATCTTCACTTGCCTCTCCGTCATCTGCTTCCTCTCCTTCTGCTACCTCTGTTGCTTTTGGAAACTGCTTTGCTGCTCGCCCGCCGCTCTTCCCATAGTGCTTCCGCAGTCTGACATTGCAGCAGACGAGCAACTCCAGCGTTGAAACGAGCAGGCGGTTCCTACGTGCACTGTGCACCAACTCATGAGTGGAGAACACACGCTCACATTCAGATGACAAACAAGGCTGAGACAACACTTTCAGTGCGAGGTCATGCAATTTGGGCATGTAATGCATGTACTTGACGTGCCACTCCACAGGAGTCATGCTCCTACACTGAACCTTGGCCACAGCTGCCACAGCCTTTGCGTTCTTCCCTGCAGTGACAAATGGGACTGGCTGGACCATGCCCTGACCTCTCTGGAATGTGGAAATCTCATGCAGCAAGTCATCATGCTTGTCACTAGGCACCAGCGCATCCACCACAGCCTGCCATGCCTGCATGGTGGCTGAATTCTATGACAGATGGTTGCCAAAATGCTCAGGGTGCATGCGGCGGGCTGCGGCATACAATGGGCAAGACATGTCCTTTGTCCAGCGTGCATTCAGCCTGCCCAGAGCAAACTTCACATAGGACTTGGGCACCCTGGCTGGTTTCCTTCCCTTCTTCTCACCCAGTGCCCTGAGCTCCTCTGAACAGTCAAGGAGGCCCTCGTATATCTCACCTGTAGAGCCACCACTCCTGTCCGCCACCCGCAATGCTCTTACCAGCGGCTCTAGTAGATCTTTGAGCTGACGGACCTGAACCCAAAACACCCTGCGACGGACAAGACGCCGCACCTCCTTCTTCCTTGCCTTGAAACCTGCATCCCTTTGCATTCCCATCTACTTCCAGAGGTCCGTATCCACCACTGTCTCCAAGTTTTCCTTCTGGTCAAGCAGCCGCTCGACCATGTCGAAGGTGGAGGCAAACCTGGTGTCACAGCGTGGCACGAGGATTTTGACGTTGGTCCTTTCACGAAGCCAGGAGCGCGTAAGTCGTTGTTGTGCACGTAAGACACCACCTTTTCACACCTGCTGATGATGGATGTCCCCCAGTCACTTTTCCCGATGTCTTTCATGATGAGGTCGACGTTGTGCGCGCAGCACCCTTGGAAGAATAGCTGTGGGTACTTCTCTTTCAGATCAGTGAAGGCCTTCTTGTTGGTGGAAATGTTGTCACATATCACCGAGACCACCCTCTCCACACCTACTGCCTCAACAGCAGCTTCGATCATGCTGGCCGTGTGGTCAGCATCCCTGCTAAGGCCGCTGGCGTCACTTGACAAGAGGTGGACAGATCCTTGGGCGTTGCAGGCCATCGCGTTGTAAATGGGCCTGACTTGACGGTCTGCCCATTCGTCCACGGCCACAGAGCAGCCGTAGATATCCCATGCCTGCTTCAAGGGAGCATCAAGCTCCTCCAGCTCCTTATCCAGTTTGGGGAGCAAGTCTTTGACGACGCGGGTGCGGCTTGGGAGGCGGAAGCTACCAGAAATCTTCCGACCAGACTTCAGGGTCTCGAGAAATACTGATTTACGGCAGAAGGATATAGGAGTCGCTTGGATGCACATCAGTTTCACCACGTTCAGCTGGCACCTATCATTGTGGCTGCGCTCAATGTGCTTGTCCATGCTGGTCTGCCGGAAAGAGGCAGCCCTCCTCACGTCGAACATGGGGACGATGTCTGAGGCTTTTGCTTGACTCTCCTAACGAGTGGACTGTCTGGGGTGAGGCCCCTCATCGTCACTGTCGGCCTCCAACATGACCCCCACTGCTGCGGCTGAGGCCTGCGTCTGGTACGTCTCCTACAGTTTTACCCACTGCACGGGTTTGTCCTTGGTCCCCCACTCTGCTCCAAGTCCCTTGTACAGCGTGACACTTTGCGGCTTCCATCCTGAGGGGGGCGGCGGAACTCGCTCCAGCCCGAGGGCATCGCGGATTGTTGGTGGTGGGTACGGGCACCGTCCGATGTTGTGGTTGTCGCTGCTAAAATGGCCGCGAATACGGTCACAGGTCCCTGCTTTGATGGTGCCACATGAGCCATAGCGCCACCCCGCTTTCTTCGTCTTTGTTGGGACAGGGTCACAGTGCTTGCTCAACTCCTTCGTCAGAAAGTCACTGCTGCACTGGCGCTTTTGCGGAGGATTCCAGCGAGTTGGGTCNAGATGAAGGAATGGGTGACTGAACGGTGCCAGCAGCAGAGCTGGCCCCCCGAGACGGGTGAGACGACGAGCCAGAAGGTTGAGACGCCATACCGGTGCAACACAAGTGTCGCACCAGACGGCCAGCAGAAGGGTGGGGCGTTACTGTAGGCGATTACACTTTGAGCTCGTCAAACGCCTAAGTCCTTCCGAGAAGATTTTGGCAAGCGCGAGCCTTGGATGGATGACCCATTCATGGATGACCCATGGATGATACATAACATGCCTTGGCTTGGCATCGCAATGTGATGGACCGAAGGAAGGGCTTTGGCGACCGTGTGCTTGGGGTTGTGATGCACGGATGACCAATGCACCCATGATCCTGCACTGGCATTGCAAGATGATACATGTAAGCTCAATTCTACGAATACTTTACGAATTTTGACAGGTATAATGTATGAACATTTATTGGGTGAGGAGCATGTAAGAAGCAAGAATGGTGAACGACTCATGCATACAAGTTGACAAAAGACAAGTGTGATACAAACTTCATCGAAAAAAGTTAAAAAAGGAATCAAGGAATTTTCAGTTCAATGGTGCGGTTGGGTTACACGTGGACCTTGCAATCTGCTTAGTTTCAGGTGAGGCTGCTCATGCGATTGGCCCAATGCATAGATCTTGCTGTAAAAAAACGAGTCATTGCCTTGCCCTTGCTGAGCTATATGATGCATGCATTGCATGTTGTGATGCAGCACATGCTACCATGCTATCCGTCGAAGTAGGTCGTCCCGGGTGAGCCCTCATACGCGGACCTGAAACTCCGATTTTTGCAAAATTACCGTGTTCCCTGTCGAAGACTCCCTGGTGAGCCATATGTCCATTTTGGTCAGCCCCGGGTTGTGTAAGGGGCCTACCACACAACGTTGGGGCAACGTTGTACTTTGTTATAGCGCTGTCGTTGTAGGGCCCCTACAACGGACAACGAGGTCAACATTGGTCTATGGTGTGTAGATCACATTCTCACTGTTTACGAGGTGCTTTGATCACATCTTCATTATGTCTATGTTGCTTTGGTCACAAAATCAATTTTTCAATGGTTCTTTGGTCACACATTCACTGTGTACATGCTGCTTTGGTCATATTATCACTGTTTCAATGGTGTTTTGGTCCCACTTTCACTGTGTCTTTGGTGCTTTGGCCACATTCTTGCTATTTCAATGGTGCTTTGGTCACACCTTAACTGTATCTATAGTGGGAAGGTCACACCATCACTGTTTTAATGGTGCTTTGGTGACACGTTGATGTGTCGATGGTGCTTTGATCACATTAACACTGTTTAAATGGTGCTTTTCTCAAATGTTCATTGTGTCTATGGTGCTTAGGTCTCATCATCAATATTTCAATGGTGCTTTGGTCACACCTTCACAACATCTATGGTGCTTTGGTCGCATTATCACTATTTTAATGGTTCTTTGGTCACAATTTCACTGTGTTTATGATGCTTAGGTCAATATATCACTGTTTCATTGGTGCTTCGGTCACACCTTCACTGTGTCCATGGTGTTTAAGTCACATTCTCACTATTCACATGGTACTCGGTCATACTTTCACCGAGTCTATGGTGATTCGGTCACACTATCACTGTTTCATTTGTGCTTTGGTCACACTTTTACTAGGTCTATGGTCCTTAGGTCACATTATCACTGATTCAATGATGCTTTGGTCACACTTTCATTGTGTCTTTGGTGCTGATGTCACATTATCACAGTTTCAATGGTGCTTTGGTCACACTTGCACTGTGTCTATGGTGCTTAGGTCACATTATGACTGTTTTTGTGGTGCTTTGGTTCCAGTTTCACTGTGTCTATGGTGCTTTGCTTACATTATCACTATTTCAATTCTGCTCATTGTCACACTTTCACCGTGTCTATGGTACCTTGGTCATATTATCACCGTTTCAATTGTTCTGTGGTCAGACATTTGCTGTGTCCATGGTGCTTATGTCACATTAAACTGTTTCAATGGTGCTTTGGTTAGAGTTTCACTGTGTGTAAGGAGTTTGGTATCATTGTCACTGTTTCAATGGTGCTTTGGTCACACTTTCAGAGTGTCTTTGGTGCTGAGGTAACACTATCAATGTTTCAATGATTCCTCGGTCGCCCTTTCAATGTGTACATGGTACTGTGGTCACATTATCACTGTGTCAATGGTGTTTGGGTCATGCCTTCCATGTCTCTAAGGTGCATTGGTCAAACTACCACTATTTCAATGGTGCTTTAATCACTCTCACTGTGTATATGGTTCTTTGGTCACATTAGCACTGTTTCAATGGTATTTTTGGTCAAACTTCCACTATGTCCATGGTGTTTAGCTCACATTATCACTGCTTCAATGATGCGTTGGTATTGCTTTCATTCTGTGTATGGTGCTTTGGTCACATAATCACTGTATGAATGGTGCTTTGGTCACACTTCCAATGTGTCTATGATGCTTTCGTAACATTGTCACTGTTCAAATTGTGATTCGGTCACACTTGCATTGTGTTTATGGTGCTTATGTCACACTCTCACTAGTTCAATGGTGCTTTGGTCACACATTCCCTTTCTCTTTGCTTTTTGGGTTACACAATCACTGTTTCAATGGTGCTTTGGTCACCTTTTCACTCTATCTATGGTGCTTAGGTTACATTATCACTAATTCAATGGTGCTTTGGTCATACATTCACTGTGTTGATGGTACTTTGGTCATAATATCTCTGTTTCAATTGTGCTTTAGTCATACTTTCATATCGTCTATGGTGCTTATGTCACATTATCACTGTTTCAATGGTGCTTTGGTCACACTTTCACTATGTCTGGGGCACTTAGGTCACATTATCACTTTCTCAATGGTGCTTTCATTCTTCTTTCAACGTGTTTATGGTGCTTTAGTAACATTTCATTGTTTTAATGGTGCTTTGGTCACACTTTCACTCTCTCTATGCTGCTTAAGTCACATCATTAGTGTTCCAATGGTGCTTTGGTCACAGTTTCACCGTATCTATGGTGCTTAGGTCACATTATCGCTGTTCCAATGGTGGTTTGGTCACACTTTCATTGTGTATATGGTGCTTGGGTTACATTATCACTGTTTCAATGTTGCATTGGTCACACTTTCACTATGTCTATCGTGCTTTGGTCAACGTTTCACTCTCTATTGATCTTAGGTCACATATCACTATTTCAATGGTGCTTTGCCTACACGTTTACTGCGTCTATGGTGCTAAAGTCACATTATCACTGTTTCAATGGTGCTTTGGTCACACTTGCATTGTGTCTATCAAAATTTTGGTCACATTGTCACTCTTTCAATGGTGCTTTCATCTTACATTAGCTGTGTCTATGGTGCTTTGCCACATTATCACCATTTCAAAGGTGATTTGTCACACTTTCACTGTGTCTATAATGCTTTGGTGACTTTATCACTGTTTTAATGGTGCTTTAGACATTTCTTCACTGTGTTTATGGTGATTTTGTCACATTATCACAATGTCAATTGTGCTTTGGATACACGTTCACAGTGTCTATACTGCTTATGTCACCTTATTATTGTTTCAATGGTAGTTTAGTCACACTTTGACGATGTCGTTGGTTCTTATGTCACATTCTACTTATTTGAATAATTCTTTGGTCACACTTTCACTGTCTATGCTACTTATGTCACTTCATCACGGTTTCAATGGTGCTTTGGTCACATTTTCATTGTGTCTATGGTACTTATGTCACATTATCACTGTTTTAGTGGTGCTCTGTTCACAATTTTACTATGTCCGGGGTGCTTAGGCCACATTATCACTGTTTCAATGTTGTTTTGGTCACTCTTCCACTGTAACTATGGTACTTTGGTCACATTCTCAATGTCTTAATGGTGCTTTGGTCACACTTTCACCGTGTATGTGGTTCCAAGGTCACATCAATATAGTTTCAATGGTGCTTTGGACACACGTTTTCTCTGACTATAATACTTAGGTCACAGTTTCACTGTTTAAATGGTGATTTGGTCATATTCTCACAGTGTCTATGGTGCTTTTGTCCCATTATCATTGTTTCAATGGTTCTTAGGTCATTCAATCACTCTGTCTATGGTGCTTAGGTCTCTTTGTCACTATTTCAATGGTCCCTTGGTCACACTTTCACTGTGTCTATGGTGCTTTTGTCACATTATCATGGTTTCAATGGTGCTCTTGTCATACCTTCATTGTGTTTATGGTGCTTAGGTCTCATGATCATTATTCAATGGTGCATTGGCCACATTATCATTGTGCCTATGGTTCTTCATTTACACTATCACTGTTTGAGTGGTGCTTTTGTCACACTTTCACTGTGTCTATGGTGCTTTGGTTACAATATCACATTTTCAATGGTTTGTTGGTTAGACTTTCACTGTGTCTATGGTTCTTATGTCACAATATCATTAATAATATGGTGCTTTGATCATACCTTCACCTATTCCGTGGTGCTTTGCTTACATTCTCACTGTTTCACTGGTGCTTTGGTCACATATCCACTGTGTTTATGGTACTTAGGTCACATTGTCTTTGTCTTGATGGTGATCTGGTCTTTCTTTCATTGTGTCAATGGTAGTTTGGTCACATTATCAAAGTTTCAGTTTTGCTTTGGTCTTGCCTTCTTCGAATCTATGGTGATTTGGTCCTTTTTATCACAGTTTCAATGGTGTTTTTATCACGATTTGATTGTGCTTTTAGTGCGTAGGTCACATGGTCACTGTTTCAATCCTGCTTTAGGCTCACCTTCAGTGTATCTTTGGTGCTTAGGTCACATCATCACTGTTTCGAAGGTGCTTTGTTCACACTTTCATCATGTCTATAGTACTTTCGTCACATTATCACTGTTTCAATGGTGCATTTGGTTAGACTTTCTCTTTCTCTATTGTGCTTTGCTCACATTATCACGGTTTCAATGGTGTTTTGGTCCCTGTTTCACTTTGTCTATGGTGCTCAGGTGACATGATCACTATTCCAATTGTGCCTTGGTCATTTTTTCACTTTGTCTGTGGTGCTTATGTCACATGAATACTCTTTCAATGGTGCTTTGGTAACACTTTCACTGTGTGTATGGAGCTTTGGTCACATTATTATTGTTTCAATGGTGCTTTGGTCACACTTCCACTGTGTCTATGTTATTTTGGTCACATTATCACTGTTTCAATGGTGCTTTGGTCACGTTGTAACTGTTTGAATGGTGCTTTGGTCACACTTTCAATTCGTCTATAGTTGTTAGGTCACACTATCAGTCTTTCAATGGTGCTTTGATCCTACTTTAAGTGTGTTTATGGTGCTAAAGTCACAATATCACTATCGCAATGGTGCTTAGGTCACAATTTCACTATGTCTATGGTACGTAAGTCACGTTTTCACTGTTTCAACGATGCTTTGGTCACACATTCACTGTGCTATGGTACTTCCGTCACATTATCATTGTTTCAATGGTACTTTGATCACACGCATATTGTGTCTATGTCGCTTAAGTAACATCATCACTGTTTGAATGGTGCTTTGGTCATATTTTCACTGTGTTTATGGTGCTTTGGTCACATTATCAGTGTTTCAATTGTGCGTTGGTCACACCTTCACTATGTCTTTGGTGCTTTGGTAACATTATCAATGTTTCAATGGTGCTTTGGGCACACGTTTATGTGCTTATGGTACTTTGGTCACATTATTATTGTTTCAATGGTACGTTTGTCACACTTTAACTGTGTATATGGTGTATAGGTCATGTTATCAATGTTTCAATGGTGCTTTGGTCACAATTTCACTTTGTCTATGGTGCTCATGTCACAATATCACTCTTTCATTGGTGTTTTGGTCGGTTTTTTTAATTTTCTATGGTGTTTAGGTCACATTTGTACTATTTCAATGGCTCTTTGACCACGTTTTCACTGTTTCTATGGTCATTTTGTCACATTGTCACTGTTTTAATGGTGCTTTAATAACACTTTCACTGTGCTTATGGTCCATATGTCATAATAACGCTGTTTCAACTGTGCTTTGGTTACACGTTTACTTTTTCTGTGGTGCTTAGGTTACATTGTCGATGTTGAATGGTGCTTTGGTCACACTTTCACTTAGTCTATTGTGCTTAGGTCATATTATCACTGTTTCATAGGTGCTTTGGTCACACTTTTATGTGTCTATGGTGCTCTGGTCACATTATCACTATTGCAATGGGATTTGGTCACACTCTGACTGTGTCTTTATTGCTTAGGTCACATTATCACTGTTTAAATGGTTCTTTGAATACACCTTCACCGTGTCTATGGTGTTTTGGTCACGTAACCACTGTTTCATTGGTGCGTTGGTCTCATTTCTACCATATCTATGGTGCTTTGGTCTCGTTATCACGGTTTCAATGGTTCTTTGGTAACACCTTAACTCTGTCTATGGTGCTTTGGTAACATTGTTACTGTTTCAATGGTGTGTTGGTCCCACTTCCACTGCGTCTTTGGTTTGATGGTCACACTATAACTGCTTGAATGATGCTTTGATCACACTTTCACTATATCTATAGCGCTTAGGTCACATTATCAATGTTTATGGTGCTTTGGTCACACTTTTATGTGTCCACGGTGCTCTAGTCACAATAACAATGTTTCAATGGTGCCTTTGTCAAACGTTCAATGTGTCTATGGTGTTTAGGTCGCATTATCAATGTTTCAATGGTGCCTTGGTCACACCTTCACAATGGCTATGGCACTTTGGTCACACTATCACTGTTTCCATGGTGCTTTGGTCACACGTTCACTATGTCTATGATGCGTATGTTACATTATCACTGTTTCACTGGTGCTTTTGTCACACCTTCACTGCTTCTATGGTATTTAGGTCACATAACTACTATTTTAGTACTACTTTGGTCACACTTTCACTGTGTCTATGGTGCATTGGTCACATTATCATTGTTATAATGGTGTTTTGGTCACAGTATCACGTTGTCTACGGTCAGTAGGTCACATCATCACGGTTTCAATGGTGCTTTGGTCACACATTCACTGTGAGTACTGTGCTTTCCTCATATAATCACTCTTCCAATGGTTCTTTAGTCACAATTTTATGTGTCTATGGTACTTTGGTCACATTATCACTAGTGTAATAGTGTAGTCATCACACTTTCACTGTGTCTATGGTGCTTTTGTCACATTATCATTGTTTCAACGGTGCTTTGGTTACACCTTCACCGTGTGTATGGTGTTTTGGTCACATTATCAATGTTTCAATGGTGCGTTGGTCACACCTTCATTGTGTATATGGTGCTTATGTCACATTATCACTGTTTCAATGGTGCTTTTGTCACACGTCTACAGTGTCTATGTGGACTTGGTCTCATTATCACAGTTTCAATGGTTCTTTGGTCTTGCTTTCACTGTGTATATGGTGCTTTGGTCACATTATCATTGTTTCAATGGTGTTTTGGTCACATTTTTATGTGTCTATGGTGCTTTAATCACATTATCACTCTTTCAATGGTTCTTTTGTCACAATTGCATTGTGTCTATGGGATGTTGGTCACACTATCTCTATTTCAATGGTGCGTTGGTCTCGCTTTCATGGTGTCTATGGTGCTTTGGTCACAATATCACAATTTCAATGGTTTGTTGGTTACACTTTCACTGTGTTTATGGATCTTATGTCACAATATCACTAATTATATGGTGCTTTGATCATACTTTTACCTTTTTTGTGGTGCTCGGCTTACATTACTACTGTTTGAATGGTGATTTAGTCACAACTCACTATGTCAATGGTGCGTTGGTCGTATTATCACTGTTTAACTGGTTCTTTGGTCATACATCCAATGTGGAGATGGTTCGTGGGTCACATTTGCATTGTCTTGATGGTGCTTTGGTCTTACTTTCATTGTGTCTATGGTAGGTTGGTCACATTATCTCAGTTTTAGTGTTGCTTTGATCACACCTTCTTTTAATATATGGTGATTTTGTCACATTATCACAGTTTCAAAGGTCCTTTTATCACGCTTTCACTGTTTCCATTGTGCTTTTTTCACATTATCTCAGTTTCAGTGTTGCTTTGGTCACACATTCTTTGAATCGATGGTGATTTGATCACATTACCACAATTTCAATGGTGCTTTCATCACGCTTTCACTGTGCCTTTAGTGCCTATGTCACATTATCACTGTTTCAATTGTGCTTTGGTCTCACTTTCACTGTATCTTTGGTGCTTAGGTCACATCATCACTGTTTCAAAGGTGCTTTGTTCACACTTTCACTATGTCTATAGTGCTTAGGTCACATTATCACTGTTTAAATGGTGCTTTTGGTTATACTTTGTCTGTGTCTTTGCTGCTTTGGTCACATTATCACTGTTTCAATGGTGTTTTGGTCCGATTGTCACTTTGTCTATGGTGCTCACGTGACATGATCACTATTTCAATTGTGTTTTGTTCATTATTTCACTATGTCTGTGGTGGTTATGGCACATTAACACTCTTTCAATGGTACTTTGGTAACACTTTCACTCTGTCTATGGAGCTTAGGTCACATTATCACTGTTTCAATGGTGCTTTCGTAACACTTCCACTGTGTCTATGTTGTTTTGGTCACATTATCACTGTTTCAATGGTGCTTTGGTCACACCTTCACTATATGTATGGTGCTCTAGTCACATTTTCACTATTTCAATGGTGCTTTGGTCACACTTTCAATGCGTCTATAGTGGTTAGGTCACACTATCACTATTTCAATGGTGTTTTGGTCACACTTTAACTGTGTGTATGATGCTTATGTCACATTATCACTGTCTCAATGGTGTTTATGTCACACTTTCACTGTATCTATGGTACTTAGGTCACATTATAACAGTTCAATGGTGCTTTGGTCACACGTTCACTGTGCTATGGTACTCGGTCACATTATCACTGTTTCAATGGTGTGTTGATCACACGCATATTGTGTCAATGTTGCTTACGTCACATCATCGCTGTTTCAATGGTGATTTGGTCATATTTTCACTCTGTCTATGGTGCTTTGATCAGATTATCACTGTTTCAATTGTGCTTTGGTCACACCTTCACTTTGTCTCTGTTGTTTTGGTAACATTAACACTGTTTCGATGGTGCTTTGGGCACAGGCTTATGTACCTATGGTGCTTTGATCACATTTTCATTGTTTCATTGGTATTTGGTCTCTATCTCACTGTGTCTATGGTGCTTAGGTCATAAAATCAATATTTCAATGGTGCTTTGGTCACCATTTCACTATGTCTGTGGTGCTTAGGTCAAATTATCACTTTTTCATTGGTTCTTTGGTCACATTTTCACTTTTTCTATGGTGTTTATGTCACACTTATACTGTTTCAATGGCGCTTTGACCATGATTTCATTGTGTATATGGTGCTTTGGTCACATTGTCACTGTTTATGTGGTGCTTTCATAACAATTTCACTGTGCCTATGGTCTGTATGTCATATCATCACTGTTTGAATTGTGATTTGGTCACGCGTTTTCTTTGTCTGTGGTTCTTAGTTAACATTATCAGTGTTCAATGGTGCTTTCGTCACACTTTCACTGAGTATTGTGCCTAGGTCATAGTATCATTGTTTCAATGGTGCTTTGGTCACACTTTTATGTATCTATGGTGCTTTGGTAACATTCTCACTGTTTTAATGGGGGTTTTGGTCACACTTTGACCGTGTCTTTAGTGCTGAGGTCACATTGTCACTGTTTAAATGGTGCTTTGAATACACCTTCACTGTGTCTGTGGTGTTTTGGTCACAAACCCACTTTTTCCTTGGTGCTTTGGTTACATTTCCACTGTGTTTATGGTGCTTTGGTCTCATTATCATGGTTTCAATGGTTATCTGGTAACACCTTAACTATATCTATGGTGCTTTGGTCACACTAACTTCTCTTTTAAGGTTATTTTGGTCCCACTTCCACTGTGTCTTTGGTTCCTTGGTCACACTATCACAACTTCAATGGTGCTTTGGTCACACTTTTGTTGTATCTATAGTGCGTAGTTCACATTATCATTGTTTTGCATGGTGCTTTGGTCACACTTTTATGTGTCCATGGTGCTCTGGTCACATTATCACTGTTTGAATGGTGCCTTTGTCAAACGTTCACTGTGTCTATGGTGCTTAGGTCACGTTATCAATGTTTAAATGGTGCTTTGCTCACTCCTTCACAATGGCTATCGCACTTTAATCACAGTATCACTGTTTCAATGGTGCTTTGGTCACACTTTCACTATGTATATGGTGCGCAGGTCACATGATCACTGTTTCATTGGTGCTTTGGTCACACTTTCACTACATCTATGGTATTTAGGTCACATAACTACTATTTTCATGGTACTTTGGTCACGCTTTCACTGGTTCTATGGTGCTTTGGTCACATTATCACTGTTTCAATGGTATTTTGGTCACACCGTTACATTGTGTATGGTCATTAGGTCAGATTTTCACTATTTCAATGGTGCATTGGTCACACATTCACTGTTTCTATTGTTCTTAGGTCATATTATCATTGTTTCAATGGTGCTTTGGTCACAGTTTTATGTGTCTATGGTGCTTTGGTTACATTATCACTATTGTAATGGTGTAGTCGTCACACAGTTTTATGTGTCTATGGTGCTTTTGTCACATTATCAATGTTTCAATGGTGCTTTGGTCACACCTTCATTGTGTCTATGGTGCTTGTGTCACGTTATCACTGTTTCAATGGTGCTTTCATAATACTTTTACTATTTCTATGGGGATTTGGTCTCATTGTGACAGTTTCAATGGTTCTCTTGTCACACTTTCACTCTGTATATGGTGCTTTTGTCACATTACCACTATTTTAATGGTGCTTTAGTCACAACCTCACTGTTGCCATGTTGCTTTGGTCACATTATCACTGTTTTAGTATTACGTTGGTCACACTTCCTTAGTGCTTAGGTCACATTATCACTATTTCAATGGTGCTTTGGTCACATTTTTGTGTCAATGGTGCTTCGGTCACCTTATCGCTATTAGAATGGTCCTTTTGTCACAATTTCACTGTGTCTATGGTGCTTTGGTCACACTATCCCTATTTCAATGGTGCTTTGGTCACACCTTTACTGTGTTTATCATGATTAGGTCACATTATCACTGTTCCAATGGTGCTTTGCACATGCTTTCACTGTGGCTACGGTACTTAGGTTACATTATCACTGTTTCAATGGTGCTTTGGTCACACTTTCACAATGTTTATAGTGCTAAAGTCAGATTATCGCTGTTTCAATGGTTATTTGGTCACTCTTTCACTTTGCCTATGGTGCTTTGGTCACATTGGCACTCTCTCAGTG
>SZWC01000311.1:231386-254713 GCA_023375785.1 Penium margaritaceum | reverse complement strand
GTTCATTGTGTCTTAGGAGCTTTGGTCACATTATCACTCTTTCAACGGTGCTTTGGTCACACTTTCACTTTGTCTATGACGCTTATGTCACATGATCGCTGTTTCAATGGTGCTTTGGTCACATTTTCACTGTGTATATGGTGCTTATGTCGTATCATCACTGTTTCAATGCTGCTTTTGTCACGCTTTTACTGTGTCTGTAGGACTGAGGTCACATTATCACTTCATGAATGGTGCTTTGCTCACATTGTCACTGTGTCCATGGTACTTTGGTCACGTTGTCACTATTTCAATGACGCTTTGGTCACCCTTTTACCGTGTCTATGGTCTTTAGGTCACATTGTGACTGCTTCAATGGTGCTTTGGTCACACTTTCACTGTGACTATGATACGTTGGTCACATTAGCACTGTTTCCATGGTACTTTAGTCACTATTTCATTGTATCTATGGTGTTCTGGTCACACTTTAGAGGTGTCTATGGTGCTTAGTCACATTGTCATTATTTCAATGGTACCTTGGTCACATTTTCACTGTGTCTATGGTGCTTAAGTCACATGATCATTGCTTCAATGGTGCTTTGGTCATATTCTCATTGCGTCTATGGTGCTTTGGTCACATTATTGCTGGTTCAATGGTGTTTTGGTCAAACTTTCACTGTAAGTAATGGCGCTTTTGTCACATTGTCACAGTTTCAATTGTTATTTGGTCACACGTTTATTGTCTCTATGGTGCTTCAATCACACTTTCACAGCTTTAATGGTTCTTTGGTCAAGCAATCACTGTGTATATGGTGGTTAGGTCACTTATCATTGTTTCAATGGTGCTTTGGTCACACTTTCATTGTGTCTATGGTGCGTGGGTCATATTGTCACCGTTCTAATGGTGCTTTGGTCACAATTTCACTGTATTTGTGGTGCTTTGGTTACATCATCACCGTTCAAATGGCGCTTTGGTTACACTTTACTTGTGTCAATGGTGTTTAGATTACATCATTGTTGTTTTTATGGTGCATTGGTCATACTTTCACAGTGTTTATGGTGCTTTGGTCACATTATCACTCTGTCAGTGGTCTTTTGTTAAAACGTTCATTGTGTCCATGGTGTTTAGGTCATGTAAACATTGTTTCAATGGTGCTTTGGTCACACTTTCACTGTTTCTATGGTGCATTTGTCAAATGATCGCTATTCAAATGGTGCTTTGGTCACACATTCACTGTGTCTATGGTGCTTCGGAGACATTTTCACTATTTCAATTGTGCTTCGGTCACACGTTTACTGTGTTTATGGTGCTTTGGTCACATTATCACTCTTTCAATGGCGCTTTGGTCAAACTTTATCTGTGTCTATGGCGTCAAGGTCACATTATCACTGTTTCAATAGTGTTTAGCTCACACATTTAGTGTGTATATGGTGCTTTGGTCACACTTTCACAGTTTTAGTGATGCTTTGGTTACACTTTCAATATGTCTATTGTGCTTAGGTCACATTATCAACCTTTCAATGTTGCTTTAGTCACACTTTCACTAGGTATGTGGTGCTTAGGCCACATAATCACAGTTTCAGTGGTGCTTTGGTCATAATTTCACTAGATATATGGAATTAGGTCACATTATCACTGTTTCAATGGTGCTTTGGTTACACTTTCACTCTGTCTATGACGATTTGGTCACATTATCACTGTTTTGATGGTGCTTTGGTCACAATTTTCCTTTGGCTATGGTGCTTGGGTGACATCATCATTGTTTCAATGGTGCTTTGGTCACAATTTCATGTATCTATGGTGCTTTACAAATGTTATCACTTCTTCAATGGTGCTTTGGTCACACTTTCATTCTGCCTATGATGCTCAAGTCACCTTTTCAGTGCTTCAATGGTACTTTGGTCACACGTTCAATGTGTCAATGGTGCTTTGGTCACTTATAACCTTTTTTAATGGTGCTTTGGTTGTGTCTTCACTGTGTCTATGGTGCTTAGGTCACATTATCATCTTTTCAACGGTGCTTTGGTCAACATTTCACTGTGTATGTCGTGCTTAGGTCACATTATCACTAATTCAACGGTGCTTTGGTCACACTTTCACTCTGCGTGTTGTCCGTTTGGCACATTATTACCGTGTTGATGGTGCTTTGGTCACATTTGCACCGTGTTTCTGGTGGTTTGGTCAAATTATCACTGTTTCAATGGTCTTGTGGTCATCCTTTCACTGTGTCCATGGTGCTTTTCTCACATTTTCACTGTTTTTATTGTACGTTGGTCACAACTTCACTTTGGCTATGGTGCTTACGTCACATTATCACTACGTCTATGGTGTGTTGGTCAAACCTTCATTGTGTCTATGGTGCTTAGGTCACGGCATCACTGTTTCAATGGCGCTTTGGTCACACTTTTCTGTTTCCATGGTACTTTGCTCACACGATCATTGTTTTGATGGTGCTTTTGTCACACTTTCACTGTGTAAACGGTGCTTAGGTCACACTGTCTCTGTTTCAATGGTACTTTGGTCATACCTTTGCTGTGTATATGGTGCTTGGGTCACATCATCACTGTCTCCATGGTGCTTTGGTCGTACTTCATATTGTCGTGGTGCTTTGGTCACATTAGAACTGTTTCCATGGTGCGTTGGTCACACTTTCACTTTTTCTATGGTGCTTTGGTCACATTCTCACTGTTCCGCTGGTACTTTGGTCACATTATTGCTGTTTCAATGGTGCTTTGATCACACTTCCACTATTTCAATAGTTCTTAAATCATATTATCACTGTTTCAATGGTTATTTGGTCAAACTTGTACCGTGTCTATGGTTCGTTGGTCACATTATAACTCTTTCAATGGTGCTTTGGTCACACAGGCATTGTAACTATGGTGCTTGGGTCACATTATCANTTTCAATGGTGCTTTGATCACACTTCCACTATTTCAATAGTTCTTAAATCATATTATCACGGTTTCAATGGTTATTTGGTCAAACTTGTACCGTGTCTATGGTTCGTTGGTCACATTATAACTCTTTCAATGGTGCTTTGGTCACACAGGCATTGTAACTATGGTGCTTGGGTCACATTATCACTGTTTTAATGGTGCTTTGGTCACACTGTGTCTATGGTGCTTAGGTGATATCATCATTGCAGCAACGGTGTGTTGGTCACATGTTTATGTGTCTATGGTGCTTTAGTTACATTATAACCTTTTCAATGGTGCTGTGGCCACACTTTCACTGTGTCTTAACGCTGAGGTTACACTGTCACAGTTTCAATGGTCACTTGGTCACATCTTCAACCTGTTTATGGTATTTTGGTCACACATTCTGCGTGCCTATGGTGCTTAGGTTGCATAATCACTATTTCAATGGTGCTTTGGTCAGGGTTTCACTGTGTCTATCATGCTTGTGTAACACTATCTTTATTTCAATGGTACTTTGGTCACACTTTCACTCTGCCTATGGTCCCTTGGTCACATTACCATTGTTTCAATGGTGCTTTGGTCACACTTTTACTGTGTCTCTGGTACTTTTGGTTACATTGTCAATGTTTCAATGGCAACGTGGTCAAACATTCATTGTGTATAAGGTGCTTTGGTCACATCTATTTTTCAATGGTGCTTTGGTCACACTTTAACGGTGTCTATGGTGCTCATGTCTCATTATGACTGTTTCAATGGTGCTTTGGTCATACGTTCACTGTGTCTATGGAGCTTTGGTCACACTATCACTGTTTTAATGGTACTTTGGTCCCATTTTCTCCGTGTCCACCTTGCTTACGTCACCTTCTCACAGTTTCAATGGTGCTTTGGTCACTCTTTCACTGTTTATATGGCTCTTAGGTCATGTTAGCACTGTTTTAATCGTGGTTTGGTCACACTTTCACTAATTCTATGGTGCTTAGGTCATATTATCATTGTTACAATGGTGATTTGCTCATAATTTGACTGTATGTATGGTACATCGGTTACATTATCACTCTTTCAATAATGCTTTAGTCACACCCTCACTGTGTCTATGGTGTTTAAGTCACATTATCACTGTTTTAATGGTCTTTGCGTAACATTTTCACTGTCTACGGTTCTTAGGTAGAATAATCACCGGTTCAATGGTGCGTTGGTCAAATTCTTATGTTTCGATGGTCCTTTAGTTGCATTATCAAATTTTCAATGGTACTTTGGTCACACTTTCACTGTGCCTATGATACGTTGGTCACATTATCACTGCTTGATGGTGCTTTGGTTTCACTTTCACTATGTCTATGGTGCTTAGTCACATTGTCATTATTTCAATGGTTCTTTGGTCTCACTTTCACTATGTCTATGGTGCTTAGTCACATTGTCATTATTTCAATGGTTCTTTGGTCTCACTTTCACTATGTCTATGGTGCTTAGTCACATTGTCATTATTTCAATGGTTCTTTGGTCTCACTTTCACTATGTCTATGGTGCTTAGTCACATTGTCATTATTTCAATGGTTCTTTGGTCTCACTTTCACTATGTCTATGGTGCTTAGTCACATTGTCATTATTTCAATGGTTCTTTGGTCTCACTTTCACTATGTCTATGGTGCTTATGTCACATGATCATTGTTTCAAGGGTGCTTTGGTCACACTCTCACCGAGTCTATGATGCTTTGGTTACACTATTACTGTTTCAATGGTGTTTGGTCAATCATTCACTGTGTATATGTTGCTTTGGTTTTGGCACATTTTCAATGGTTATTTGGTCACAATTTTACCGTCTCTATATTGCTTCAATCACACTTTCAAAGCTTTAATGGTAGTTTTCTCAAGCGTTCACTGTGAATATGGTGCTTAGGTCACTTTATCACTGCTTCAATGGTGCTTTGGTCGTACTTTCATTGTGTCTATTGTGCTCACATCGTATTATCACTTTTGTAATGGTGCTTTGGTCACAATTTCACTGTGTTTGTGGTGTTTTGGTTACTTCATCACTGTTTCAATGGTGCTTTGGTCACAATTTCACTGTGTTTGTGGTGTTTTGGTTACTTCATCACTGTTTCAATGGTGCTTTGGTTACACTTTCACTGTGTCTATGGTGTGTAGGTTGCATTATCATTGTTTTGATGGTGCATTGGCCATACTTTCAAGGTGTCTATGGTGCTTTGGTGACATTATCACTATGTAAGTGGTGTTTTGTTCATACGTTTACTATGTCTATGGTGCGTAGGTGACATCTTCATTGTTTCAATGTTGCTTTGGTCGCACTTTCACTGCGTCTATGGTGCATTGGTCACATTATCACTACTTTAATGGTGCTTTGGTCACACATTCACTGTGTCTATGGTGCTTTGGAGACATTGTGAGTGTTTCAGTTGTACTTTGGACACATGTTTATCATGTCTTTGGTGCTTTGGTCACATTATTGCAGTTTCAATGGTTATTTGGTCAGACTTTCACTGTGAATATGATGCTTTGGTCACATTATCACTGTTTAAATGGTGATTTACTCACAGTTTCACTGTTTCTTTGGTGCTTTGGTCACATTATCACTGTTTCAATGGCTCTTTGGTCACATGTTAACTGTGTCTATGGTGTTAAGGTCACATTATCACTGTTTGAATGGTGTTTAGCCCACACATTTACTCTCTCTATGGTGCTTTGGTCACATTATTACAGTTTTAGTGATACTTTGGTTACACTTTCAATGTCTACAGTGCTTAGGTCACATTACCACCGTTTTAATGTTGCTTTGGTCACACTTTCACTAGGTCTATGGTGCTCGGGCCACATTATCACAGTTTCAATGGTGCTTTGGTCATATTTTCACTATGTCCATAGAATTAGGTCACATTATCACTGTTTCAATGGTGCTTTGGTTACACTTTCACTATGTCTATGGTACTTTTATCACATCATCATTGTTTCAATCGTACGTTTGTCACACGTTCAATGTGTGTATGGTGTTTTGGTTACAATATTACTTTTTTAATGGTGCTTTTGTCGCACATTAACTGTGTCTATGGCACTTTCGTCACATATGCACTGTTTCTATGGTACTGTAATCACACTTTCAATGTGTCTATGGTGCTTAGGTCACATTATCACAGTTTCAATGGTACTTTGATCACATTTTTACTGCGTATATGGTGCATTGGTCACGTTATCGTTGTTACAATGGTGCTTTGGTCACATTGTTATTGTGTCTATGTTTCTTTAGTCACATTATCAATGTTGTAATTGTGCTTGGGTCACTGTTTAACTATGTCTATGGTTCTTAGCTAATATCATCACTGTTTCAATGGTTATTTGGTCACACTTTCACATTGTCTATGGAATTTAGGTTTCATTCTCACAGTTTCAATGGTTCTTTTTTCACACTTTTTCTGTGTGTATGGTGCTTAGGTGACATTGTCATTGCTTAAATGGTGCTTTGGTCACACTTTCACTGTTTCTACGGTCCTTTGATAACATTATCATTTTTTCAATAATGCTTTTGTTACACCTTTAATAAGTCTTTGGTGCTTGGTTCATGTTATTGGCGTTTCAATGGTGCTTTGGTCACACTTTCACTATGTCTATGGTGCTTAGGTCACATTATCACTGTTTCACTGGTACTTTGGTCAAACTTTCACGGCCAATGGTGTTTAGGTCATGTTATCATTGTTTCAATGGTGCGTTTGTCACACTCACTGCATCCAGGGTGCTTTGGCCACATTATCCATGTGTCTACATTATACTGTCACATTGTCATTATTTCAATGGTGCTTTGGTCACACTTTCAGTGTTCTATAGTGCTTTGATCACATTATCATAATTTCAATGGTGCTTTGGTCAAGTTTCAACTGTGTGTATGGTGCTTGGGTCGTTTTATCACTGTTTCAATGCTGCTTTGGTCACACTTTTGCTTTTTCTATGGTGATTTGGTTACATTATCACTGCTTCAATGGCACTTTTGCCACACTTCCACTGTGTATATGGTTGTTGGGTCACATTATTGTTGTTTCGAAGGTACTTTTGTCACACTTTCACTATGTCTATGGTGCTAAGGTCAGATTATCATCGTTTCAATGGTGTTTTACTCACACTTTCACCATGTCTTTGATGCGTTTGTCACATTATCACAGTCTCAATGGTACTTTGGTCACACTTTCACAGTGTCTATGGTACTTTCATGACATTATCACTGTTTCAGTGGTACTTTGGTCACACATTCGACGTGTCTTTCTTGCTTTGGTCACAATATCACTCATTCAATGGTGTTTTTGTCACACGTTAACTTTGCATATGGTGCTTTGGACACATTAGCATTGTTTCAATGGTGCTTTGGTCCCACTTTCACTGTGTATATGGTGCTTAGGTCACATTATCATTGTTTAAATGGCTGTTTGGTCACGCTTTCACTGTTTTGATGGTACTTACGACACATTCTTGCAGTTTTAATGGTACTTTGGTCACAGTTTCACCGTGTCTATGTTGCTTTGGTCGCGTTATACCTCTTTCTATAACACTTTGGTCAAGCTTAAACCATGTCTATGGTGTGTAGGTCACATTATCACGGATTTAGTGGTACTTTTGGTCACACTTTCCTTGTGTATATGATGCGTAGGTCACGTTATCATTGTTACAATGGTTCTTTGGTCACACTTTCATTGTTTCTATGTTTCTTTGATCATATTATCACTGTTTTCATGGTGCGTTGGTCACTATATTGCTGTGTCTATGGTTCTTAGCTAACATTATCACTTTTTCAATGGTCATAGTATCACTGTTTCAATGGTGCTTTGGTCACACTTTCACATTGTCTATGGTACTTTGGTCACATTATCACTGTTTGAATGGTTCGTTGGTCACACTTCCCCCGTATCAATGGTGCGTAGGTGACATTATCATTGTTTCAATGGTGTTGTGGTCACACATTCACTGTGTCTATTGTGCTTTGATTACATTATCATTGTTTGAACGATGCTTTGGTTACACTTTCAATGTATCTTTGGTGCTTAGGTCACATGATCACTGTTTTAATGGTGCTTTGGTCACACTTTCACTATGTCTATGGTGCGAAGGATACATTATCACTATTTCACTGGTAATTTGGTCACACTTTCATTATCTATTGTGTTTATGTGATATTATCATTGTTTCAATGGTGCTTTGGTCACACGTTCACTGTGTGTGTGATGCTTTGGTCACATTATCCATGTTTCTATGGTGCTTTGGTCACATTATCATTATTTTAATGGTGCTTTGGTCACACTTTCACTATTCTATGGTGCTTTTATCACATTATCATAATTAAAATTGTGCGTTGGTTACACTTTCACTGTGTCTATGGTGCTTTTGTCACATTGTTACAGTTTCAATGGTGCTTTGGTCATACATTCACTTTGTTTATGTTGATATGGTCACACTATCACTGCTTCAATGGCGCATTGCTCACACGTTCACGGTGTTTCTGATGCTTAGCTCACAATATAATAATCTCAATGATGATTCGGTCACGCTTTCACAGTTTCTATGGTTGGTTGGTCACATTACCGCTGTTCCAATGGTGCTTTGGTCACACTTTCACAGTGTCTATGGGTCGTGGGTTACATTATCACTGTTTGAACGGTGCGTTGGTCCCATTGTCACTGTGTATATGGTGCTTTCGTCACATTATCACTGTTTCAATGGAGCTTTGGTCATGCTTTCACCGTGTACATGTGTTTTGGTTACATTTTCACTGTTTGAATGATACTTTGGTCACGCCTTCACAGTGTCTATGGTGCTTTGGTCACATTATCACAGTTTCAATGGTGCTTTGGTCACACTTTCACAGTGTCTATGGTGCTTTGGTCACATTATCACAGTTTCAATGGTGCTTTGGTCACACTTTCTCCGTGTCCATGGTGCTTAGGTCCCATTGTCACTGTTTCAATTGTAATTTTGGCACACTTTTACTGTTCCTATGGTGCTTAAGTCACATTGTCACCGTTCCAACGGTACTTTAGTCACATTTTCAATGTGTATATGGTGCTTACTTCACAGTGTCACTTATTTAATGGTAGTATGGTCACACGTTTACCATGTCTATGGTGCTTAGGTCACACCATCATTATTTCCATGGTGCTTTGGGTACACGTTCACTGTCTTTATGGTGCTCTGGTCCCATTATCACAGTTTCAATGTTGCTTTGGTAACAATTCCACTGTGTCTATGGTGCTAAGGTCATATTATCACTGTTTCAATGGTACTATGGTCACACTTTCACTATGTCTATGGTGCCTAGGTCACATTATCAATGTTTCTATGGTGCTGTGGTCATACTTTCACTGTGTCTACGGTGCCTTGGTCAAATAATCACTTGTGCAATGGTGTTCTGGTCACACTTTCACCATGTCTATTGTGCGAAGGTCACATCATCATAGGTTCAATGGTGCTTTGGCACACTGTCACTGTGTTTATGGTGACTCGGTCACATTAGTGCTCCAAAGGTGCTTTGGTCACAGTTTCACTTTTTCTATGGTGCTTTGGTCACATTGTCAATGTTTCAATGGTGCTTTGGTTACTTGCAATATATCTATAGTGTGTAGGTCATATTATCACTATTTCAATGGTGCTTTGGTCACGATTTCACTATGTCTATGGTGCTTAGGTCATAACATCACAGTTCCAATGGTGCTTTGGTCACACTTTCACTGTGTCTATAGTGCTAAGGTCACAGCATTATTGCTTTAATGGTGCTTTGATCACACTTTCTCTGTGTCTATGGTACTTTGGTTGCATCATCATTGTTTCAATGGTGCTTTGGTCACATTTACACTGTGTCTATGGTGCGTTGGTCCCATGTTTTTTGTTTCAATGGTGCCTTGGTCACACTTTTCTTGTGTCTATGCTTCTTTGAACACATTAACACAATTTCAATTGTGCTTTGGTTACACTTTTAATGTGTCTAATGTGCTTAGGTATAAAATCACAGTTTCAATGGTGCTTTGGTCACACATTCACCGTGTCTATGGTGCTTATGTCACATTATCACCATTTCAATAGTGTTTTGATCACACTTTCATTGTGTCTATGGTGCTTAGGTCACATTATCACTGTTTCAATTTTGCTCTGGTCACACTTTCATTGTGTCTATGTTCCTTGGGTCGCATTATTACTGTTTCAATAGTACGTTGGACACACTTCCACTCTGTCTATGGTGCCAGTGTCACATTATCATCATTTCAATGGTGTTGTAATCAATCTTTCACTGTTTTTATGGTGCTTTGGTCACATTATCACTGTGTTAATGGTGTTTTGGTCACATTTTCACAGTGTCCATCTTGCTTTGGTCACAGTTTCACTGTTTCAATGGTGCTTTGGTCACACTTTTATGTGTCTATGGAACATTGGTCACACTATCACTATATCTATGGTGCTTAGGTCACATTATCACTGTTTCAATAGTGCTTTGGTCAGACCTTCACCGTGTCCATGGTGCTTAGGTCACATTAATACTGTTTCAATTGTGAATTGGTGTCACTTTCACGTTGCCATAGTGCTTTGGTCACATGATCACTGTTTCAATGGTGCTTTTGTCACAGTTTCACTTTGACTATGCTGCATTAGTCACATAATCACTGTTTCAATTGTCTGTTTGTCAAACTTTCACTATGCTTTTAGCGTTTAGGACACATTATCACTATTTTAATGGTGCTTTGGTCACACTTTTGCTCTGTCTATGGTGTTTAGGTCCCATTATCACTGTTTCAATGGTGCTTTGGTCATAGGTTTATGTGTCTACAGAGATTTGGTTACATTATCATGATTTCAATAGTGCTTTGGTCACACCATTATTGTGTCTATGGTGCGTTGGTCACATTTTCACTGTTTCTGTGGTGCTTTTGTCACGCTTTCACATGGTCTACGGTGCTCTGGTCACATAATCACCGTTTTACCGGTGCTTTGGCCACACCTTCACTGTGTCAATGGTGATTTGGTCACATTATCATTGTTGCAATGGTGATTTGATCACACTTTCACTATGTCTATGGTGCGTAGGTCACATTATCACTGTTTCAATGCTTCTTTGGTCACACTTTCACTATGTCTATGGTGCTTTGGTCAGATTATCACGGTTTCAATGGTGCGTTTTTCACACTTTCACTGTGTTCATAGTGCTTATGTCACATTATCAGTGTTTTATTGGTGCTTTGGTCACATCTTCACTGTGTCTATGGTGCTTTGGTCAAATGATCACTGTTTAAAGGGTGCTTTTGTCACACTTCCACTGTGGCTTTGGTGCTAAGGTCATGTTATCGCTGTTTTAATGGTCCTCTGGTCACCCTTTTACCTTGTCTATGGTGTTATGGTCACATTACCACTGTTTCAATGGTGCTTTGGTCACACTTTCACTGTATCTATGGTGCTTTTGTCACATTTTCACCATTGCAACATTGCTTTGGTTACACTTTCACTGTGTCTACTATGCCTAGGTCACAATATCACTACTTTGATGATGATTTGGTCACATTGTCACTGTGTCTATGGTGCTTTGGTCACATTCTCTTTGTTTCAATGGTGCTTTAATCACAATTTTACGTTTCTATGGCACTTTGGTCACATGATCGCTGTTTTAATGGTGGTTTTGTCACAATTTCACCGTGTTCATGGTACATTAGACTGTATCACTGTTTCAATGGTGCTTTGGTTACACTTTCAGTGTACCTATATCGCTTGGGTCACAATATCACTATTTTCATGGTGCTTTGGTCACACTTCCACCCTGTCTATGGTCGTTATGAAACATTATGACTGTTTTCATGGTGCTTTGGTAACACTTTCACTGTGTCTATGGTGTCCAGGTCACATTATCACTGTTTCAATGTTGCATCGGTCACACTTTTATGTGTCTACCATTTTTTGGTCATGTTTTCACTCTTTCAAGGGTGCTTTTGGTCACTCATTCACTGTGTCTATGGTACGTTTGTCACATTCAGACCCTTTCAATGGTGCTTTGGTTACAGTATCACTAATTCAAGGGTGATTTGGTCACAAGTTCACTATACATATGGTGCTTAGGTCACATTTTCACTGTGTCAATGGTGTTTTGGTCACACTTTCACAGTGTTCGTCTTGCTTTGGTCACAGTGTCAATGTTTCAATGGTGCCTTTGGTGACACTTTTATGTGTCCATGGTGCATTGGTCGTATTATCACTGATTCAATGGTGCTTTGGTCATACTATCACTATATCTATGGTGTATAGGTCACATTATCCCTGTTTCAATGGTGCTTTGGTCAGACCTTCACCGTGTCTATGGTGCTTAGGTCACATTATCGCTTTTTCAATGGTGATTTGGTGTCACTTTCACGTTGCCATAGTGCGTTGGTCACATGATCACTGTTTCAATGGTGCTTTTGTCACACTTTCACTTTGACTACGCTGCTTTGGTCACATTATCACTGTTTCAACTGTCCGTTTGTCAGACTTTCACTGTACCTATAGCGCTTAGGACACATTATCACTCTCTTAATGGTGCTTTGGTCACACTTTTGCCATGTCTATGGTGCTTATGTCACATTATCACTGTTTCAATGGTGCTTTGGTTATTTGTTTATGTGTCTATAGATAGTTGGTTACATTATCATGACTTCAATAGTGCTTTGGTCACACCAGTACTGTCTCTATGGTGCTTTGGTCACATTATCACTGTTTAAGTGGTGCTTTGGTCACAATTTCACAGGGTCTATGGTGCTCTGGTCACATTATCACCGATTTACTAGAGCTTTGGCCAAACCTTCACTATGTTTATGGTCATTTGGTCACATTATCACCGTTTCAATGGTGATTTGGTCACACTTTCACTATGTCTATGAAGCGTAGGTCACATTATCACTGTTTCAATGCTTCTTTGGTCACACTTTGACTATGTCTATGGTGCTTTTGTCATATCATCACTGTTTCAATGATGCGTTTGTTACACTTTCATTGTGTCCATGGTGCTTTGGTCTCATTATCAGTATTTTATTGGTGCTTTGGTCACACCTTCACTGTGTCTATGGTGCTTTGGTCAAATGATCACTTTTTCAAGGGTGCATTGGTTACACTTCCACCCTGGCTATGGTGCTAAGGTCATATTATCACTGTTTCAATGGTCCTCTGGTCACCCTTCTACCGTGTCTATGGTGTTTACGTCACACTATCACTATTTCAATGGTGCTTTGGTCACACTTTCACCATATCTATGGTGCTTTTGTCACATTTTCACTATTGCAACGGTGCTTTGGTCACAATTGCATTGTGTTTATGGTGCCAAAGTCACAATATCACTACTTTGATGATGATTTGCTTCCATTGTCACTGTGTCTATGGTGCTTAGGTCACGTTCTCTTTGTTTCAATGGTGCTTTGGTCACACTCTTACGTTTCCATGGTGGTTTGGTCACATGATCACTGTTCTAATGGTGATTTTGTCACAATTTCACCGTGTCCATGGTACATTAGCCACCTTATCACTCTTTCAATGGTGCTTTGGTTACACTTTCACTGTACCTATAGCATTTAGGTCATAGTATCACTGTTTTAATGGTGCTTTGGTCACACTTCCACCCTGTCTATGGTCCTTATGTAATATTATGAGTGTTTTCATGGTGCTTTTGTAACACTTCCACTGTGTCTATGGTGTGTATGTCACATTATCACTGTTTCAATGTTGCTTTGGTCACACTTTTATGTATCTATCATGTTTTTGTCATGTTTTCACTATTTCAAATGTGCTTTTGGTCACTCATTTGCTGTGTCTATGGTACTTTTGTCACATTAAGACCCTTTGAATGGTGCTTTGGTCATAGTATCACTATTGCAATTATGATTTGGTCACAAGTTCACTGTGCCTATGGTTCTTCGGTCACATTATCACTGTGTCAATGGTGCTTTGGTCACACTTTCATAGTGTCTGTCTTGCTTTGGTCTCAGTTTCACTGTTTCAATGGTGCTTTGGTCACACTTTTATGTGTCTATGGTGCATTGGTCCCATTATCACTGTTTCAATGGTACTTAGTTCACACTTTAACTAGTTCTATGGTGCTTAGGTCACCTTATCACTGTTTCGATGGTACTTTGGTTACACCTTCACTGTGTCTATGGTGCTTTGGTCACACTATCACTGTTTCAATGGTGCTTTGGTCACACATTCACTATGTATACGGTGCTAAGGTCACATTATCACTGTTGCAATGGTGATTTGGTGACACTTTCACGTTGCCATAGTGCTTTGGTCACATTATCACTGTTTCAATGGTGCTTTTGTCACAATTTCACTTTGACTATGCTGTTTTGGTCACATTATCACTGTTTCAATTGTCGGTTTGTCACACTTTCACTGTACCTATAGCACTTATGACACATTATCAATATTTTAATGGTGCTTTGGTCACACTTTTGCTATGTCTCTGGTGCTTATGTCACATTATCACTCTTTCAATGGTGATTTGGTCATACGTTTATGTGTCTATAGAGATTTGGTTACATTATCATGATTTCAATAGTGCTTTGGTCACACCAGTACTGTGTCTTTGGTGCTTAGGTCACATTATCACTATTTCTGTGGTGCTCTGGTCACAGTTTCACAGGGTCTATGGTGTTCTGGTCACATTATCACTGTTTTACAGGTGCTTTGGCCACACCTTCACTGTGTTTATGGTGATTTGGTCACATTATCATTATTTCAATGGTGATTTGGTTACACTTTCACTATGTCTATGGTGCGTATGTCACATTGTCACTGTTTCAATGCTTCTCTGGTCACACTTTCACGATGTCTATGGTGCTTTGGTCAGATTATCACTGTTTCAATGGTGCTTTTATCACACTTTCACTGTGTCCATGGTGCGTAGGTCACATTCTCAATGTTTTATTGGTGCTTTGGTCACACATTCATTGTGTCTATGGTGCTTTGGTCATATGATCACCTTTCCAATGGTGCTTTGGTCACACTTGCACTGTGGCTATGGTGCTAAGGTCATATTATCACTCTTTCAATGGTCGTTTGGTCGCCCTTTTACAGTGTCTATGGTGTTTAGGTTATATTGTCATTGTTTCAATGGTGCTTTGGTCACACTTTCATTGTATCTATGGTGCTTTGGTCACATTATCACTATTGCAACGGTGCTTTGGTCACACTTTCACTGTGTCTATGGTGCTGAGGTCACAATATCACTATTTTGATGATGATTTAGTCACATTGTCACCATGTCTTTGGTGCTTAGGTCACATTCTCTTTGTTTCAATGGTGTTGTGGTCACCCTTTGACGTTTCCATGGTGCTTTGGTCAAATGATTGCTGTTTTAATGGTGGTTTTGTCACAATTTCATCGTGTCCATGGTACATTGGCCACATTATCACTATTTCAATGGTGTTTTGGTTACCCTTTCACTGTACCTATAGCCCTTAAGTCAGAGTATCACTGTTTTAATGGTGCTTTGGTCACACTCCACCCTGTCTATGGTCCTTATGTAACATTATGACTGTTTTCATGGTGCTTTGGTAACCATTTCACAGTGTCTATGGTGTGTATGTAACATAATCACTGTTTCAATGTTGCTTTGGTCACACTTTTATGTGTCTACCATGTTTTTGTCATATTTTCACTGTTTCAAGGGTGCTTTTGGTCACTCATTCACTGTGTCTATGGTACTTTGGTCACATGAAGACCCTTTCAATGGTGCTTTTGGTCATTACATCACTATTTCAATGGTGCATTGGTCACAAGTTCACTGTACCTATGGTGCTTAGGTCACATTATCACTGTGTCAATTGTGCTTTGGTGCTTTAGTCACAATTTCACTGTGTCTATAGTGCTTCGGTCCCATTATCACCTTTTCAATGGTGCTTTGGTCATACCTTCACTGTGTCTAGGTACTAAGGTCAAGTTATTACTTTTAGAATTGTGTTTTGGTCACGCTTTCACCGTTTCTATGGTACTCAGTTCACCTGATCACTGTTTCAATGGTGCTTTGGTCACACTTTCACTGTTTCTATTGTGCTTTCGTCACATTATCACTGTTTGAATGGTATTTTGGTCACACTATCACTGTGTCTATGGTTCTTTGGTCACATTATCACAGCTTCAATCGTGATTTGGTCACATTTTCACTGTTTCCATTATGCTTTGGTCACACTTTCACTGTCTATGGTGCTTTGGTCATATTATCAATGTGTAAAGGGTGCTTCCAACATGCCTTCACAATGTCGAGGGTGCTTAGATCTCATTATCATTATTTCAATGGTGCTTTGGTCACACCTTCACTGTGCCTATGGTTCTTAGGTCACATAATCACTGTTTCAATGGTGCTTTGTTCACACTTTCATTGTTTCTTTGGTTCTTTGGTCACACTATTACTGTTTCAATGGTGCTTTGCTCACACTTTCACTGTGTCTATGGTTCTTAGGTCACATTATGAGTGTTTCAATGGTGCTTTGTTCACACTTTCATTGTTTCTTTGGTTCTTTGGTCACACTATTACTGTTTCAATGGTGCTTTGCTCACACTTTCACTGTGTCTATGGTTCTTAGGTCACATTATGAGTGTTTCAATGGTGCTTTGTTCACAATTTCATTGTGTATATGGTACTTTGGTCACATTATCACAGTTTCAATGGTGCTTTGGTCATGATTTCATTGTGTCTATGGTGCTTTTGTCACATTATCACTTCATCTACGGTGCTCTGTTCACAAGTTGACTTTGTTCATGGTGGTTTGGTAACATAATCACCGTTTCAATGGTCCTTTGGTCACATGTCACAATGGTGCGCTAGACCCATTATCGCTGTTTCAATGGTGATTTGGTCACACTTTCATTGTGTCTATGGTGCTTAGGTCTTGTTCTCGCTGTTTCAATGGTGCGTTGGTCACACTTGCACTGTGTCTATGGTGCTTTGTTCACATTATCACTGTTTCAATGGTGATTTGGTAACACTTTCACTGTCTATGGTGCTTTGATCCTTTACTCACTGTTTCAGCGGTGCTTTTGTTACCCTTTCACTATGTCTGTGGTGCTTTGGTCACATTCTATCAGTTTCAATGGTGCGCTGGTCACACGTTCACTGTTTCGATGGTGCTTTGGTCCCACTTTTGCTGTGTCTAAGGTTCTTACGTTACATTATCACTGTTTCAATGGTACTTTGGTCACAATTTCACTGTGAATATGGTTCGTAAGTAACATTATCACTGTTTCAATGGTGCTTTGGACACACTTTCACTATGTCTATGGTGCTTTGGTCACATTATCAGTGTTTCAATGGCATTTTGGGAACGCTTTCACTATGTCTATGGTGCTTTGGTCACATAATCACTGCTCGTATGGTGCATTGGTCACAAGTTCAATTTGTCTATGGTTCTTTGGTGACATTATCACTGTTTCAATGGTGCTTTGGTCACACTTTCACCGTGTCTGTGTATACTTAGTCGCATTATCACTGTTACAGTGATACTTAGGTCACACTTTCACAGTTTCTATGGTGCTTTGGTCTTATTCTCATTATTTCAATTGTGCTTTGGTAACACTTGCATTGTGCATATGGTGCTTTAGTCCTATTGTCACTGCAGCAATGGTACTTTTGTCACACATTCACTGTGTCCGTAGTGCTTTGGTCACATTATCACTATTTCAATGGTGTTTTGGTCACATTTCCATTGTGTTCTTTGTGCTTAGGTTACGTTATCATCATTTCAGTGGTACTTTGGTCACACTTTCACTCTATCTAAGGTGCTCAGGTCACATTATCACTATTTCATAGGTGCTGTGGTCACACTTTCACTATGTCTATGGTGCTGCGGTCGCATTATCACTGTTTCAATGGTGATTCAGTCACAGTTTCTGTGTTGATATAGTGCTTAGGTCATATTGTCACTGTTTCAATGGTACTTTGGTCACACTTTCACCGTGTCTAGTTTGCTTTTGTCACATTATCACTGTTTCAATGGTGCTCTGGTCATACTCAGTATGTTTATGGTGCTTGGGTAATATTATCACTTCTTGAATGGTGCTTTGGGCATACTTTCACTGTGTTTATGGGACTTTAGTGACATTATCACTATTTCAATGGTGCTTTGATCACAAATTTTTGTGTCTATAGTTCTTTGGTTACATAATCACTGTTTTGATGGTGCATTGGTCATACTTTCAACGTATCCATGACCCTTGGATCACATTAACACCGTTTCAATGGTGCATTGGTCACACCTTCATTGAGTCTTTGGTGCTTTGGTCACACTTTCACTGCATATATGGTGCTTAGGTCACATTATCACTATTTCAATGGAGCTTTGATCACAAATTTTTGTGTCTATAGTTCTTTGGTTACATAATCACTGTTTTGATGGTGCATTGGTCATACTTTCAACGTATCCATGACCCTTGGATCACATTAACACCGTTTCAATGGTGCATTGGTCACACCTTCATTGAGTCTTTGGTGCTTTGGTCACTAATCAATGTTTTAGTAATGGTTTGGTCACGCCTTTGTTGTGTCTATTGTGCTTAGGTCCCATTATCACTGTTTCAATGGTGCTTTGGTCACACATTCACTTTGTCTTTGGTGCGTAGGTCATATTATGACTGTTTTTATGGTGCTTTTGTTATACATCCACTGCGTCTATGGTGCTTTGGTCAGATTATCACTGTTTCAATGGTACTTTGGTCACACTTTCACTCTAGTGAAAATTTCACCGTGTCTTTAGTGCTTACGTTACATTATCACTATTGCAATGGTTCGTTCGTCACACTTTCACAATATCTAATGTACTTAAGTCACATTATCACTACTACAATTGTGCGCTGGCCACACTTTCACGGTGTCAATGGTGTTGTTGTCACATTATCATTGTTTCAATGGTGATCCTGTCACACTTTCACTTTTCTATAGTGCTAAGGTCAGATCATCACTATTTCAATGGTACTTTAGTCACACGTTCACTATGTCAATGGTGTTGTGGTCACATTATTACTGTTTCAATGGTGATTTGGTCACACTTTCACTGTTTCTATAGTGCTTAGGTCATATGATCACTGTCTCAATGGTACTTTTGTCACACTTTCACTATGTATCGATGCTTTAGTGACATTCTCACCATTACAATGGTGCTTTGGTCCCTCGTTTGTTTGTCTATGGTACTTTGGTCACATTATCGCTGTTTCAATGGTGCGCTGGTCATATGTTCACTTTGTCTATGGTGCTTTAGTCAGAGTATCACTCTTTCAACGGTGCTTTGGTCACTCTTCCACTGTATAGATAGTGTTTGGTCACATTTTCAGTGTTTTAATGGTGGTTATGTCACACTTTCACTGTTTCTATGGTACTCAGGTCACAATATCACAGTTTCAATGGTGCTTTGGTCACACTTTCACTGTGTCTAAGGTACTTTTGTCACATTATCACTATTACAATGGTGCTTTGGTCACACTTTCACTGTGTCTATGGTGCTTAAGTCACATGTTCTTTATTTTAATGGTGCTTTGGTCACACTCTCACTATGTCTATGGCACTTTGGTCACATGAAAAGCTGTTTGAATGGTGCTTTGGTCACATCATCACTGTTTTGATGGAGCTGTGGTCACACTTTTACTGTGTCTATGGTGGTTAGATTACATTATCACTGTTCCAATAATGCGTTGGTCACACTTAAAATGTGTCTGTGGTGGTTAGGTTGCATTATGATTGTTTCAATGGTACTTTGGTCACACGTTTCTGTGTCTATGGTACTTTGGTCACATTTTCACCATTTCAATGGTGCTTTGGTCACACTTTCACTGCATATATGGTGCTTAGGTCACATTATCACTTTTTTATGGTGTTTTGGTCATATTGTCACTGTGTTTATGGTGCGTATGTCACATTAGCACTGTTTTGATGGTCCCTGAGTCATACTTTCACCGTGTCTGTAGTGCTTTGGTCACATTTTCACTGTTTCCATTGTGCTTTGGTCACACTTTTACTGTGTCTATGGTGCATAGGTCACAAAATCATTGTTTTGATGGTGCTTTGGTCACAATTATATGTATCCATGGTACTTTGCTGACATTATCATTGTTTCAACGGTGCTTGTGCCACGTTTTCATTGTGTCTGTGGCGCTCGAGTCACTTCATCACTGTTTCAATTGTTCTTTGGTCATATTTTCACGTTGCCGTGGTGCTTTGGTCACTTTAGCACTGTTTCAATGGTACGTTGGTCACACTTTCATTGTGAATGTGGTGATTTGGTCACATTCTCTCTGTTCCAATGGTATTTTGGTCACAATGTCACAGTTTCAATGGTGCTTTGGTCACCCTTTCACTGTCTCTACAGTGTATAGNTCAGAATATTACTGTTTGAATGGTGCCCTGGTCACACTTTTGCTGTGTCTATGGTGCATAGGTCACATTATCACTCTTGCAGTTGTGCTTTGGTCACACTTTCACTATTTCTATGGTGGTGTGGGAACATTACCACTGTTTCAATGGTGCTTTGGTCACACTTATACTGTTTCTATATTGTTTAAATCATATTATCACTATTTGAATGGTGACTAGGTCATACTTGTACTGTTTGTATGGTGTTTTGGTCACATTATCACCCTTTCAATGGTGCGTTGGTCACATTGGCATTGTGACTATGGTGCTTAGGTCACATTATCACTGTTTTAATGATGCTTTGGTAACCCTTTCACTGTGTCTTAAGGCTTAGGTCAAATAATCACAGTTTCAATGGTCCTTTGGTCACACCTTCAATGTGTCTACGGTGCTTTGGTCACTTATAACTATTTTTATGGTGCTTTGGTCACACATTCATTGTGTCAATGGTGCTTTGGTCACATTATCAATATTCAATGGTGCTTTAGTGAAACTTTCACTTTGTATATCGTGCTTTGGTTACATAATCATTATTTCAATGTAGTTTTGGTCACACTTTCACTCTACCTACTGTCCCTTGGTCACATTACCACTGTTTCAATGGTGCTTTGGTCACACTTTCACTCTTTCTATGATGATTTGGTCACATTATCAATGTTTCAATGGTACATTGGTCAAACGTTCACTGTGTCTAAGGTGCTTTGGTCACATCTCTATTTCAATGGTGCCTGTGTCTATGGTGCTTATGTCACATTATCACTGTTTCAATGGTGCTTTGGTCACATCTCTATTTCAATGGTGCCTGTGTCTATGGTGCTTATGTCACATTATCACTGTTTCAATGGTGATTTGGTCATAAATTCACCGTGTCTATGGTCATTTGACCACATTTTCTCCATGGCAATGGTGCTTTGGTCACACTTTCACTCTGTCTATAGTGCGTTAGACACATTCTCACTTTTTCAATGGCGCTTTGGCCACACTTTCACTGTGTCTATGGTGCCTCTGTCATATCATCACTCTTTCAATGGTACTTTGGTCATGTTTTCACTGTGTCCACAGTGCTTAGGTCACCTTCTCACTTTTTCAATGATACTTTGGTCACACTTTCCCTATGTCTACTGTGTTGTGGTCATTTTATCATAGTTTCAATGGTGATTTGGTCACACTTCCACCAATTATATAGTGCTTAGGTCATATTGTCAATGTTGCAATGGTGATTTGCTCATAACAATACCATGTATATGGTGTTTTGGTTAAATCATGATTGTTCCAAATGGTGCGTTGGTCACACTTTCATGATGTCTATAGTGCTTTGGTCACATTATCAGTGTTTCAATGGTGCTTTGGTCACACGTCCACTACGTCTATGATGCGTTGGTAACATTATCACTAGTTCAGTGGTGCTTTGGTCAGAATGTTACTGTGTTTATGGTGCTTAGGTAACATTATCATTATTTCAATGGTGCTTTGTTCACACTTTCACTCCGTCTATGGTGGTTTGGTCACATTATCACAGATTCAATGGTGTTTTGGTCATACTTTCACTGTATGTATAGTGCTTATGTCACATTACCACTGTTTCAATGGTGCTTTGGTCACACTTTCGCTGTGTCTACGGTGCTTCAATCACATTATCACTGTTTAAGTGGTGCTCTGGTCAGACTTCCACTGCGTCTATGGTGGTGTAGTAATATTATCACTGTTTTAGTGGTGCTTTGGTCACACTCCTACTGTTTCTATAGTGCTTAAATCATGTTATCATTGTTTCAATGGTGATTTGGTCATTCTTCTATAGTTTTTGTGGTGTTTTGGTCACATCACACTCTTTCAATGGTGCTTTGGTCACACTCGCATTGTGTCTATGGTACTTAGGTCACATTATCACTGTTTCAATGGTGATTTGGTCATTCTTCTATAGTTTTTGTGGTGTTTTGGTCACATCACACTCTTTCAATGGTGCTTTGGTCACACTCGCATTGTGTCTATGGTACTTAGGTCACATTATCACTGTTTTAATGGTGCGTTGGTCACCCTTTCACTGTGCCTACGATGCTTAGGTGACATCATCATTGTTTCAATGGAGATTTGGTGTCACCTTTATGTGTCTATGGTGCTTCAGTTACATTATCACTTTTTTCAATGGTGCTTTGTTCACACTTTCATTGTCTCTATGGTGCTTTGGTCACATAAACACTGTTTCAATGTTTCAATGTTGATTTGGTCACACTTTAAGTGTGTTTACTGTGCTTAGCTCACAATATCGTTGTTTTGTTGGTGCTTTAGTCACAATTCTACTCTGTATATGGTGCTTATGTCATATTCTCATTGTTTCAATGGTGCTTTTTTCACACTTTTACTGTGTCTATATAACTGGGGTTACATCATCTCTGCTTGAAGGGTACTTGGGTCACACTTTCACTGTGTATATGGTACATTTGTCACGTTATCACTGTTTCAACGACGCATATGTCACACGTTTTCTGTGTCTATGTTGTTTAGGTGACATTTTGACCGTTTCAATGGTGCTTTGGTCACTCGTTCACTGTGTCTATGATACTTTGGTCACATTACCCCAGTTTCCATTGTACTTTTGTCACACTTTCATTGTGCCTATGATGCTTTGGTCACATTTTAACTGTTTCAATGGTGCTTTGGTCACACCTTAGAGGTGTCTTTGGTGCTTAGTCACATTACCATTATTTCAATGGTGCATTAGTCACACTTTCACTATGTCTATGGTGCTTAGGTCACATGATCATTGTTTCAATGGTGCTTTGGTCACACTCTCATTGCGTCTATGGTGCTTTGGTCACATTATTACTGTTTGAATGGTGTTTGGGTCATACTTATAATGTGTCTTTGGTGCGTTGGTCACATCGTAACAGTTTCAATGGTGTTGTGGTCACACCTTTACTGTCTTTATGGTTCTTCAATCACACTTTCACAGTATTCATGCTACTTTAGTCTAGCTTTAACTATTTCTATGGTGCTTAGGTCACTTATCACTCTTTCAATGGTGCCTTGGTTG
>SZWC01000311.1:158383-219617 GCA_023375785.1 Penium margaritaceum | reverse complement strand
GAAAGTGTGACCAAAGCACCATTGAAATAGTGATGATATGACCTAAGCACCAGAAACAGGGTGAGTGTAAACAAAGCACCATTGAAACAAGAAGAATGTGACCTAAGCACCATAAACATGGTGCAAGTATGACCAAAGCACAACTGAAACAGTTATAGTGTGACATAAGCACTATAGACAAAGCAAAACTGTGACCAAAACACCATTGAAACAGTGAAAATATGATGTACGCCCTACAGACATAGTGCAAGTGTGACTATAGCACCATAGAAATAGTGATAGTATGACTAAAGCACCGTAGAAACCTTAAACTCATGACCTAAGCACCATTCAAAAAGTGATAATGTGACGTAAGCACCATAGTCACAGTGAAAGTGTGAACAAGGCACCCTTGAAACACTGATAATGTGACCAAAGCACCATACACAAAGTGAACGTGTAACCAAAGTACTATTATAACAGTGAGAATGTGACCAAAGAACAATAGACACAGTAGAAGCATGACCAAAGCACCATTGAAATAGTGATGATGTGACCTAAGCACCACGGTCACAGTAAAAGTGTAATAAAAGCACCATTGAAACGGTCATAATGTGACCAAAGCACCATGTAAACAGTGAAAGTGTGACCAAAGCACCATTGAAACAATGATCATGTGACCAAAGCATCATACACAGTAAAAGTGTGACTAGACCACCATTTAAACATTGATTATGTGACAAAAGCACCATAGACACAGTGAAAGTGTGACCAAAGCACCATTGAAACAATGATGATGTTACCTAATTACTTTATAAGCAGTGAAATTGTAACCAAAGCACCATTGAAATAATTATAATCTGATCTAAGAACTATACAAACCAGAAAACGTGTGACGAAAGCACCATTAAAATGGTGATAATGTCACGTAAGCACCAAATATCTAGTGAAAGTGTGACCAAAGCACCATTGAAGTAGTGATAATGTGACCTAATCACCATAGACGTAGTGAAGCTGTGACCGAAGCACAGCTGAAACAATCATAATGTGACCATAGCACCATATACACACTGAAATTGAGACCAAAGCACCATTAAAACAGTGATAATGTGACCAAAGCACCACAGACAATAAAATTATGACCAAAGCACCATTGAAAAAGTTAAGATGTGACCAAGGCACCATAGACACAGTGAAAGTGTGACCAAAGCACCATTGAAAATGTGAAAATGTGGCCTAAGCACTATAAACACAGTGAAAGTGTGACCAAAGCACCATCAAAAGAGTGATAATGTGACCTAAGAATTGTAGACATAGTGTAAGTGTGACCACATCACCATTGAAATAGTAATAATATGACCAAAGCACCATAGATACGGTAAACGTATGACCACAGCACCATTGAAACTCTGAGAATGGAACCAACGCACCACGGACACCGTGAAAGTGTGACCACAGCACCATTAGAAGTGTGACCTAGGCGTCATAGACACAGTGAAAGTGTGACCAAATCACAATTTAAACAGTGATTATTGGATAAAAGCACCAAAGTCAAAATAAACATGTGAGCAAAGCACCAATGAAACTGTGATTTTATAACCAAAGCACACTAGACACAGTAAGAGTGTGACCAAAGAGCCATTGAAACATTGATTATGTGACCAAAGCACCATGGACAAAGTTAAAATGTGAGTGAAGCACCATTGAAACGGTGAGAATGTGACCAAAGCACCAAAGACAAAATAGAAGTGTTACCAAAGCACCATTGATACATTGATTATGTGACCTCAGTACCGTAGACACAGTGAAAGTGTGACCAAAGCACCATTGTAATAGTAATAATATGACCAAAGTACCATAGACAATGAAAGTGTGACCAAAGCACCATTAAAACAGTTTTTGTTATCACCTAAGCACCATACACAAAGTGAAAGTGTGACCAAAACATCGTTGAAATAGTGAAAATGCAACCTAAGCACTATAGACGCAGTGATAGTTTGACCAAAGTACCATTGATACACTGATAATGTGATCCTAGCAGTATAGACACAGTGAAAAAGTGACCAAAGCACCATTGAAACAGTGATAATATGACCAAAGCACCATAGGCACGGTAAATGTATGACCAAAGCACCATCGAAACAAGGAAAATGTAACCAAAGCACCAAAGACACAATGAAAGTGTAACCAAATTACCATGGAAACAGTGATGGTGAGGCCAAAGTAAAAAAAGACATTGGGCATGTGTGAGCACAACACCATTGAAACAGTAATAATGTGACCAAAGCATCATAGAGACAGCAAACGTGTGACCAAAGCACACTTGAAACAGTGATAATGTGACCAAAGAACCATAGACACAATGAAGGTGTGACCACTGTACCACTAAAACAGTTATTATGTGACCTAAACACCACAGACACATTGAAATTGTAACCAAAGAACCAATGAAGTTGCGATAACATGACCAACGTACCATGGACACATAAACGTATGACCAAAACACCATTGAAACCGTGATAATGTGTCATACGCACCATAAACACGTTGAAAGTGTGACCAAAGCACCATTGAAACAGTGATAATGTGACCAAAGCACCATAGACACAGTGAAAGTGTGACCAAAGCACCATTGGAACAGTTATGATATGACCAAAGCACCATAGACAGAGTGAACGTGTGACCAAAGCACCATTGAAACTGTGATAATGTGACCAAAGCTCCATAGACGGAGTGAAAGTGTGAACAAAGCACCATTAAAACAATGAGAATGTGACTTAAGTACCATAGACACATTGAAAACATGACCAAAAGACCATTGAAACAGTGATAATAGGACATAAGCACTATAGACAAAGTGAAAGTATGACCAGAACACCATTGAAACATGAAAATGTCACCTAAGCCCTATAGACACAGTGCAAGTGTGACAAAAAACCCATAGAAATAGTGATAACATGACCAAAGCACCATACACTCGGTAAACGTGTGACCAAAGCACCATCAAAAGTGTGAAATTGTAACCAATGCACCATATTCACAGTGAAATGGTGACAAAAGCACCCTTGACACAGTGATACTATGACCAAAGCACAATAGACAGAGTGAAGATGTGACCAAAGTAAGATTGAAACAGTGAGAATGTGACCAAAGCACCATAGACACAGTAGAAGCGTGACCAACGCACCATTGAAACGGTGATAATATGACCTAAGCACCATAGACACACTAAAAGTGTAACCAAAGTATTATTGACACTGTCATTATGTGACCAAAGCACCATATACACAGTGAAAGTGTGACCAACGCACCATTGAAGAAGTCATAATGTGACCAATGCACCATAGAAAGTGTGACCAAAGCACCATTGAAACATTGATAATCACACCAAAGCACCAGAGACACAGTGAAAACATGACCAAAGCACCATTCAAACCGTGATAATGGGATATAAGCACTATAGATACAGTGAGCTATGACCAAAGCACCGTTGAGACAGTGATAATGTGACCTAAGCACCAAAGACACAGTAAACGTGTGACCAAAGCACAGTTGAAACTATGATAATATGTCCTAAGTACTATGGACACAATGAAAGTGTGACCAAAGCACCATTTAAACAGTGATAATCTGACCTAAGACCTATACAACACAGTAAATGTGTGACAAAAGGACCATGAACATGGTGATAATGTGACCAAAGAACCATATACATAGTGAAAGAGTGACCCAAAAACCATAGAAATAGTGATAATGTGCCCTAAGCACCATAGACACAATGAAAGTGTGACCAAAGCACCATTTAAACAGTGATAATCTGACCTAAGACCTATACAACACAGTAAATGTGTGACAAAAGGACCATGAACATGGTGATAATGTGACCCAAGAACTAGAGACACAGTTAAAGTGTGCCCAAAGCACCAATGAAACAGTGATGATGTCACCTAAGCACTATGTACATAATGAAGGTGTGACCAAAGGACCATTGAAGCAGCGATAATGTGATTTAACCACCATAGACACAATGAAAGTGTGACCAAAGCACCATTGAAATAGCGATAATGTGACCAAAGCACCATAGCCATGGAGAAGGTGTGACAAAAGCACAATTTAAACAGTGATAATGTGTCAGCCGTTACCTCTAGTCATTGGTCCCCATCTTCGTGCATGCCCACATCAATGTCTCAGCCGTTACCTCTAGTGATTGGTCTGTGTGTGATTGCTCCAACCCTCGTCCTCATTCTGCCCGTGCCTCAGCGCTGCGACCTCCTAGCCCGTGTCTCGGCACTGCCAATACCTGTTCCAGTCCTTGCAATCCTCATGCTTTCCCATTTCTCGTGTTACCTCTCAGCGCTCGTGCCTATGCACCGCGCCCAGTGACATTTCTGCCATGTCCCCTATAGCGCCCGTCTATCGGACTGCACCCAAGCTTTCCAGTCGTGTCCCATCTAACGTCTGCATCAGGTCATTGTGTAAATGCTTAGATGCTTTTCCTGACAGTTGTTACCAAGGTGGAACCTCCCCACAACATTGTTAGTACTTTCAACCCAATATCTAGACATCAGTCCTCTTGGGTTGCAACCACATGTTCATGACCACGCGTAGGTCCACTACACCTCTTTCAAGACATGTGAGTTGGTTGGATGAACTCGACCAAATCCCACTAAGCTCATGCAAGTCGCATGCTAGCTTTGTCTTAGGGTCTGGAGGCACCAAGGCCCTAAGATATGGTTGATGAGCACGCTTTTGTTTTCCTTGCAAAGATTGCTCTCATCTTTGGGAGAGGCGGCATCGTTTGTTTGGCATGCACAATTACCGTCAAATTCCATCACTGGACACCGCAATGCTTCGACCTAGATGATCTTGGTCTCAACCATCATCCGCTCATTTCTTTCTGAAATGGGAACCTTAGGCTGCCGCTCACATCCAAGTCAAAAGCACACTGCTTTTAACTATCCTGGCTGAGATAAGCAATCTCAACGGTCATGGATTCGAAGTGATAGTGTGACCTAAGTACCATAGACACAGTGATAGTGTGACCAAAGCACCATAGACACAGTAAACTTGTGACCAAAGCACCGGTGAAAAAGTGATGACGGTACCAAAGCACCATAGACAAAACTGTGACCACAGCACCATTGAAACAATGATAGTGTGACCAAAGCACCATAGACACAATAAAAGTGTGACAAACGTACCGTTGAAACAGTGATAATGCGACCTAAATCCTATAGACACAGTGAACGTGTGACCAAAGCACCATTGAAACGGTAATAATTTGACTGAAGCACCATAGACACAGTGAATGTGTGTCCAAAGCACCATGGAAACAGGAATAAGGTGACCTAAGAACCATGGACATAGTGAAAGGATGAAAAAATCACCATTGAAACAGTGACAATGTGACCAACGCACCATAGACAAAGTGAAATTGTGAGCAAAGAACCAATGAAACTGTGATAACGAGACCAAATCCCCATGGGCACAATATAAGTGTGACAAAGGTACCATTGAAACAGTGATAATATGACCTACGCACCATAGACAGAATGAAAGTGTCACCAAAGCACCATTGAAACAGTGATAATGTGAGCAAAGCACCATAGACAAGGTGAAGGTGTTACCAAAGCACCATTGAAACAATGATAATGTGACAAAAGCACCATAGACACAGTCAAAGTGTGGCCATCACACCATTACAATAGTGATATTGTGACCAAATCATCATAGAAACATACAACTGTGACCAAAGCACCACTAAAATAGTGATAACATTACCTAAGCGCAATAGATACTGTGAACGTGTGACCAAAACACCATTGAAACAGTTTTAATGTGACCCAAGGACCATAGACACAGTGAAAGTATGACCAAAACACCATTGAAGCGATAATACAACCAAAGCACCATAGACAAAATGAAATTGTTACCAAAGTACCACTGGAATAGCAATTATGTGATTTAGACACCATAGCCACAGTAAAAGGGCGACCAAAAGCACCAATGAACCCGTGATAATGTGACCTACACATCATAAACATAGTGAATGTGTGACCAACGCACTATCACAACAGTGAAAACGTGGCAAAAGTACCGTGTACATTGTGAAGGTGTGACCAAAGCACAATGGAAACATTGATAATGTGACATAAGCACCATAGATACAGTGAAGTTGTGACAAAAGTATCATTCAAGCAGTGATTATGTGACCTAAGCACTATAGAAATAGTGAAAGTGTGACAAAAAGACCATTAAAGTAGTGATAATGTGACCAACGCACCAAAGACACTGTTAACGTGGGACCAAGATACCATTGAGACAGTAATAATGTGACCAAAGCACCATATACACGGTTGAAGTATGACCAAAGTACCGTTGAAGCATTCAGTATGTGACCAAAACACCATTCACACGGTGAAGGTGTGATCAGCGCACCATCTTAATAGTGATAATGTGACCTAAGCACTATAGACACAGTCAAAGTGTGACCAAACCACCATTGAGATAGTGATAATGTGACCAAAGCACCGTAGACACATAAAAGTGTGACAAAAGCACCATTGAGACAGTTATACTATGACCTAAGCACAATAGACACAATGAAAGTGAAACCAAAGCACCATTGAAACATTGACAATGTGACCTAAGCACCATACAAAAAGTGAACGTGTGACCAAAGAACTATTGAAATAGTGACAATATGACCTAAGCACCATAGGCACAGTGAAAGTGTTATTAAAGCACCATTGAAACAGTGATAATGTGACCAATGCACCATAGACACACTTCAAGTGTGATGAAAAGGCCATTGAAACAGTAAAAACGTGACCTTAACACCATAGAAAATGTGACCAACTCACCAATGAAACAGTGATAATGTGACCTAAGCACCATAGACACAGTAAACGTGTGACCAAAGTACCATTAAACTAATGGTAATGTGACTAAAGCACCATAGGCACATGAATGTGTGACAAAAGTACCATTGAAACTGTGATAATATGACCAAAGCACCATAGACACAGTGAAAGTGTGACCAAGGCACCATTAAACAGTGATAATGTGACATAAGCACCATAGACACAGTGAAGGTGTGACCATAGCCACATTAAAACAGTGGTAGAAAGACCTAAGTACCATAGACATAGTGAAAATATTACCAAAGCACCATTGAAAGAGTGATAATGTGACTTAAGCAACATAGAAACCATATATGTGTGACCAAAGCACCGTTGAAATAGTGATAATGTGACCTTAGTACCATGGGACAGTGATAGTGTTACCAAAGCACCATTCAAAGAGTGTTAATGTGACCAAAGCACCACAGACACAGTGAAGGAATGACCAAGGCACAATTGAAATAGTGGTCATGTCACCTGAGCACCATAGACAGTGAAATTTGGACCAAATAATCATTTAAAGAGTGATAATGTGGCCAAAGTACCATATAGACAGAGAAAGTGTGACCAAAGTACCATTGAAACTGTGACAATGTGACCTCGGCACTATAGAAATAGTGAAAGTGTGAACAAAGCATCTTTGAAACAGTGATAATGTGAAATAAGTACCAAAGACACATTGAAAATGTGACCAAAGCACCATTGAAACAGTGACAATGTAACCTAAGCACTATAGACACAGTGAAAGTGTGACCACAGTACCATTTCAAAAGTGAATATATGACTTCAGAACCATAGACAGAACTAACGCGTGGCCCACGCACAATTGAAATAATGATAATGTGAAAAAAACACCATGGGCACAGTGAAAGTGTGATATAAGCACTATTGAAACTGTGATAATGTGACCAAATCACTATGGATTCAAAGAAGGTGTGTGCAAAGCAACACTGAAACTGAGATACTGTGACTAGAGTACCATAGACACAGTGAAAGTACATCCAAAAAACCTTTACGACAGTGATAATGTGAGGTAAGAACCATAGACACAGTGGATGTGCAACCAAAGCACCACTGAGACAGTGATAATGTGACACAAGCACCATTGAAACAGTGATAATGTAAACAAAGAACCATAGACCCGGTGGAAGTGTGACCAATGCACCATTGAAATACTGATAAAAGAGACCTAAGCAGCAGAAACAAAGTGAATTTATAACCAAAGCACCATTGGATCAATGATAATGTGACAAAAGCACAATAGACACAGTGAAAGTGTGACCAAAGGACCATTTAGACAATTACAATGTGACATAATGACCATAGACAGCGTGAAAGAATGGCCTAAGAATCATTGAAACAATAATAATGGGATCAAAGCACCATAGACAAAGTGAAAGTGCGACCAAAGCATCATTTAAATAGTGACAATGTGACATAATGACCATAGACAGAGTGAAAGTGTGACCAGAGCACCATTGAAACATTAGTAATGTGACCTAAGCACCATCGACACAGTGAACGTTTGACAACAGCACCATTAAAAGAGTGATAATCTGACCTAAGCATCATCAACAAAGGGCAAATGTGACCAAAGCACCATTGAAACAGTGATAATGTGATCAAAGCACCGTACACATGGTGAAATTGTTGCCAAATAGCCATTGAAACTGTGATAATGAGACTAAAGTACCATAGAAACAGTGAAAGTGTGACCAAACCAAAATTGAAACAGTGATAGTGTGTCCAAAGGATCATAGAAACAATGAAACGTGTGACCTAAGCACCATTGAAACAGTGATAATGTGACCAAAGCACCATAGACACATAAAAGTGTGACCAAAGCACCATTGAAACAGTGATAACATGACCTAAGCACCATAGACACGGTGAAAGCGTGACCAAAGCACCATTAAAACACTAATTATGTGACCAAAGCACCATAGACATAGTGAAAGTACGACCAAAGCACCATTGAAACAGTGATAATGAGACCAAAGCACCAGAAACACATTGAAAGAATGATCAAAGCACCATTGAAACAGTGATGATGTGACCTAAGCACCATACACACAGTGAAGGTGTGACCAAAGCACCATTGAACAGTGATAACGTGGCCAAATGACCATAGACAAAGTGGAACTGTTACCAAAGCACAATTGAAACTGGGATAATGTACCCTAAGCTCCACAGACACATCGAAAGTGTGACCAAAGCACCATTGCAAGAGTGTTTATGTGACATAAGCACCACAGCCACAGTAAAAGAATGACCAAGGCACAATTGAAACAGTGATAATGTGACCTAAGCACCATAGACACAACAAACGTGGGACCAAAGCACCATTGAAACATTGGTAATGTAAACCAAGAACCATGGACACAGTGAAAGTGTGAACACTGCACCATTGAACCAATTGTAATGTGACACAAGTAGCTTAGACATAGTGAAAGCGTGACCAAAGCACCATTAAAACAGTGATGAAGCGACCTAAGCACCATAGACACAGTGGAAATATGTCCTAAGCACCATTGACAAAATGATAATGGGACTTAAGCACCATAAACATAGTGCAATTGTAACAAAATCACCATTGAAACAGTGATAATGTGACCTGAGCACCATAGACACAGTTAAAGCACCATTGAAACAAGAATGATGTGACTTAAGAACCATAGACATGGTGGAATTGTGACCAAAGCACCATTGAAACATTGATAATGTGACCTAAGTACCATAGGCACAGGTGAAGAGTGACCAAACCACCATTGAAACAATGATAATGTAACCTAAGCACCATGGTCCTTTGGTCACATGATCACTGTGTCAGTGTTGCTTATGACACATCATCACTGTTTCATTCGTGTTTTGCTCACACTTTCACTGTGTCTACAGTGCTTTGGTAACATTATTGTTGTTTCCATGGTGCGTTGGTCACACTTTAAGTGTGTATATGGTGTTTAGGTCACATAATTCTTGTTTCAATGGTGCTTTGGTCACAGTTTAACTGTGTCTATTGTGCTTAGGTCACATTATCATTGTTTGACTGGTATTTTGGTCACATTTGCACAGCGTCTATGAAGATTTGGTCAAATTATCACTGTATCAAGGTGCTTTAATCCTGTTTTTACTATGTCTACGGTTCTTAGGTCATGTTTTCACTGTTTCAATGGTGCCTTTGTCACACTTTCACTGTGGCCATAGTGCATCCGTCACATTATCACCGTTTGGATGGTGCTTTGGTCACACGTTCACTGTGTCTATGGTGCTTAGCTCACATTATCACTCATTTACTGGTCCTTTGGTCACACTTTCATTGTGTCTATGGTGCTAATGTCACATTGTGAACGTTTCAATGGTGCTTTGATCACACTTTCAGTGTGCTCACGTTGCATTGGTTTCACTATCACTATTTCAATGGTGCTTTGGTCACACTTTCACTGTTTGTATGGTGGTTAGATCACATTATTATTGTTTTGAATGTGTCTTGTTCATAATTTCAGTGTGACTACAAGGCTTTGGTCACATTATCACTGTTTTGATTATGCCTTGGTTGCACTTTCACTGTGTCTATGGTGCGTTGGTCACATTATCATTGTTTCAATGGTACTTTGGTCACACTCTCACAGTGTCTTTGGTGTTTTGGTCACATTTTCACGCTCACAATGGTGCATTCGTCACACATTTACTATGTCTATGGTGCTTTGGTCATGTTATCACATTTTCAATGGTACTTTGGTTACACTTTTGCTGTGTCTGTAGTGATTAGGTCACATTAGCACTGTTTTAATTGAGACCAACGCACCATTCAAACAGTGATGATGTGACCAAAGTACCATTGAAACAGTGCTAATGTGACCTAATCACTGTAGACACAGCAAAATTATAACCAAAGTACCATTGAAAATGTGATAACATGACCAAAGCACCATAGACACAGTAGATGTGTGACCAATGCACCATTGTGAGCATGAAAATGTGACCAAAACACCAAAGACACATTGAGAGTGTGACCAAAGTACCATTGAAATGGTGATAATGTGACCTAAACACTATAGACACAGTAAAAGGGTAACCAAAGTACTACTCAAATGGTGATACCATGACTAAATTACAATGAAATATTAAGAGTGTGACCAAAGCACCATGAAAATAGTGAAAATATGAACAAAGTACCATGGAACTATTAACGTATGACCGAGTGCCATTGAAACAGTGCTAACGTGGCCTAAGCACCATAGACATAGTGAAGGTGTGACCAAAGCACCATAGAGACCGTTAAAATATGACCTAGGCGCCATAGACACAGTGGAAGTGTGACGAGAGCATCGTTGAAACTGTGATGATGTGACCTAAGCACCATAGACATAGTGAAAAATGACACAAGCAGCATTGAAACTGTGTTAATATGAGCAAAGCACCATAGGCACAATAAACGTGTAAGCACCAAAGCACATTTGAAACAGTGCAAATGTAACCAAAGCACCATCAACAAAGTGCAATTTTGACCAAAGCACCATTGGAATAGTGACAATGTGATCAAAGTACCACAAACAAAGTGAAAATGTGACCAAAGCACTATTGACGCAGTAGAATTGTGTGTCCAAAGCACCATTAAAACAGCAATAATGTGACCTGAGCACCGCATGGGCAGTCAAAGTGTCAACAAAGCACCATTGAAACACTGATAATAAGACCAAATCACCATCTACAATGAAAGTGTGAACAAAAGACCATTGAAAAAGTGAGAACGTGACCAAAGCACCATACCCACAGTGAAAGTGTGACCAAAGCACCATTGAAACAGTGATAATGGGACATACGCACCATCGACACATTAAAAGTGTAACCAATGCGCCATTGAGACTGTGCTAATGTTACCTAAGCACCATAGACACAATGAAAGTGTGACCAAAGCACCATTGAATCAATGATAATGCAAGCCAAGCACTACAGACATAATGAAATTGTGACCAACGCACCATGGAACCATTGATAATGTGACTTAAGCAGGATGAAAATAGTGAAAGTGTGACCAAAGCACCATTGTCACAGTGATAGTGGGGCATAAGCACCATAGACACGGTAAAAGTCTGACCAAATCACCATTGAAACAATGAAATAAAAAGCCAAAGCACCAACAACATAGTGAACGTGTGACCAAAGCACCATTAAAACAGTGATAGTATGACCAAAGCGGCATAGACAGAGTACAATTGTGACCGAAGAACCATTGAAACGGTAATAATATGACCAAGGCAATGTACACACGTTGAAAGTATGACAAAAGCACAATTGAAACGGTGAGAATGTGACCAAAGTATCATAAACAATGTGAAAGTGTGACTAAAGCACCATTGACACAGTGGTAACATGACCAAAGCACCATAGACATAGTGATGGTGTGACAAAAGTACCATGGAAACATTGACAATGTGACCAACGCACCATAAACAGACAGAAAGCGTGTCCAAAGCACCATTGAAACAGTGATGATGTCACCAAAGCATTATAGACACAGTAGAAGTGTGACAATAGCACCATTGAAACGGTGATAATGTGACCTGAGCACCATAGAAACAACAAAAATGTGACCAAAGCACCATTTGAACGGTGATAATATGACCAGAGTACCATAGACACAATGAAAGGGTGACCAAAGCACCATATTTACAGTGAAAATGTGACCAAAGCACCATAGTCATGGTGAAGATGTGACCAAAGCACCATTGAAACAGAGATAATGAGACCTAAGAACCATGGAAACTATGAACATGTCACCAAATCACCATCATATGACCAAAGTACCATGGAAACATAACAATGTGATCAAAGCATCATTGAAACAGTGATAGTGTGACCTAAGCACCATAGACACTGTGAAAACATGATCAAATAAACGCTGAAACCTTGATAATGGGACATAAGCATCAAAACCAGACTGAAATTGTAACCAAAGCAACATTGAAATAGTCATAATGTGACCAGAGCACCAAAGAAACAGTGAAAGTGTGACAAAACACCATTGAAAGAGTGATGACGTGACCTAAGTATCTTAGGCAGAATGAAAGTGTGATCAAAGTACCATCTAAATAATGAAAATATGACCAAAGCACCAGAGACACAATGAACGTGTGACCAAATCACCATTCAACCCGTGATGATGTAACCAGAGCACCATAGACACGGTGAAAGTGTGACAAAATCACCATTAGAACAGTGATATTCTGACCAAAGCACCATAGACAGAGTGGAAATGTAACCAAAGCACCATTGAAAGAGTGATAATGTTACCAAAGCACCATAGCAACAATGATAATATGACCAACCCACCATAGACACAATAAACATGTGACCAAAGCACCATTGAAACCCTGATAATGTAACCAAAGCACCATAGACACGGTGAAAGTGTGACCAAAGCACCATTAGAACAGTGATAATGTGACCAAAGCACCACAAACAGAGTAAAACTCTCACCAAAGCACCATTGGAAAAGTGAGAATATGACCAAAGCACCATAGAAACAATAGAAGTGTAGCAAAGCACCATTGAAACAGTGATAAGGTGACCTAAGCACCATAGACACAATCAAAGTGTAACCAACGCACCATTGAAACGGCAATAGTGTGACCAAAACACCATAGACACAATCAAAGTGTGACCAACGCACCATTGAAATAATGATAATTTGACCAAAGCACCTTAGAAAATGAAAGTGGGACTAAAGCACCATAGACACAGCAAAGGTATGACAAAAGTACCACTGACGCAAGAATAACGTGACAAGAGCATTATAAGCGCACAAAAAGTGTGACCAAAGCACCATTGAAACAGTGATAATGTCACAAAAATACCATGGACACTGTAGACGTGTGACCATAGTGCCATTGACGTAAGCACCATATATACAATGAAAGTGTGACTAAAGCACCATTGAAATGGTGAAAATGTGACCAAAGCACCATAGGCTCGGTGAAAGTGTTACCAAAGCACCAATGAAACAGTTATATTGTGACCTAAGCACCATAGACATGGTGAACGTGTGACCTATGCATTATTGAGCGAGTGATAATGTGACCTAAGCACCATAGACACTGTCAAAATGTGATCAAAGCACCATCGAAAGAGTGATAATACAACCTAAGAACTATATACACAGTGAAAGCGTGACCAATGTACCATTGAAACAGTGATGATGTGATCAGAGCACTATAGATAGAGTGAACGTGTGACCAAGGCACCATGGAAACAGTGATAATGTGACCGAAGTACCATAGACAATGTGAAAGTGTGACCAAAGCACCATTGACAAAGTGATAATGTAACAAAAGCATCATAGAAATATAAACCTGTCACCATAGCACCATTGAAATGGTACTAATGTGACATAAGCACCATAGACACGGTGAAAGTATGACCAACTCACCACTAAAACATTGATAATGTCACCAAAGCACCATAGACACAGTGAAAGTGTGACCACAACACCATTGAAATAGTGATAACGTGACTGGAGTACTATAAACACGATGAAAGTATGGCCAAAGCACCATTAAAAGAGTGATAATATGACTAGAGCGCCATAGAAACAATAAACATACGACCAAAGCACCATAAAACAGTGATAATGTAACCAAAGCACCATAGACATAGCTACAATTTTACCAAAGCACCATTGGAACATTGATGATGTGACCAAGGCACCATAGAAAGAATGAAACTGTAACCGAAGCACCATTGAAAGGCTGAGAATGTGACCAACGCACCATATACACAGTAAACGTGTGACCAAAGCAACATTGAAACATTGATAATGTGATATAAGCACCATATTCACATTGAAAGTGTGACCAAAGAACCTTTGAAACGACGATATTGTGACCAAAACACCATAGACACAGTGAAAGCAAGACCAAAGTACAATTCAAATAATGATAATGTGACCAAAGCACCATAGACAAAGAACGTGTGACCAAAGCACCATCAAAATAGTGATAATGTGAACAAAGCACCATATACACAGTGAAAGTATGACCAAAACACCATTGAAACAGTGATCATGGGACGTCAGCACCATAAACACAGTGAAAACGTGACCAAAGAACCATTGAGAATGTGATAATGTGACCTAAGGACCACGGCCACACTGAAAGTGTCACCAATTGAATAGTGATTACGACCTCAGCACTATAGACACAGTGAAACTTTGAATAAATCGCCATTGAAACAGTGATCGTGTGACCTACGCGCTATGGACGCAGTGAACGTTTGACCAAAGCACCATTGAAACAGTGGTAATATGAGCACATCACCGTAGACATGGTAAACGTGTGACCAAAGCACTGCTGAAACAATGAAATGTAGCCAAAGCACTGAAGACACGATGAAAGTGTGACCAAATCAACACTGACTCAGTGAAAGTGTGACCAAAGCACCATAGACAAAGTGAAAGTGTGACCAAAGCACCATTGAAACAGTAATAATGTCACCAAAGCACTATAGACACATTGAAATTGTTACCAAAGCACCATTGAAACAGTGATAATGTGAGCAAAGTACCATAGACACAGTGAATGTTTGACCAAAGCACCATTGAAACAGCGATAATGTGACCAAAGCACCATCGACACAGTGAAGGTGTGACCAAAGTACCACTAAAACAGTGTTAATGTGTCCTAAACACCATAGACACACTGAAAGTGTAACGAAAGCATCAATGAAATAGTGATGATATGACCAAAATACTATGGACAGATAAACGTGTGACCAAATCACAATTGAAACCGTGATAATGTTACCTATGCGCCATCGATACTGTGAAAGTGTGACCAAAACACTATGAAACCCTGATTATATGACCTAAGACCATAAACACGGCAAAGGTGTGACTAAAGGACCACTAAAAGGGTGATAATGTGACCTAAGCACCATAGACACGGTGAGCGTGCAAAGAAAGCACCCAGAAAATAGTGATAATATCACCAAAGTACCCTGGAAACATAAACGTGTGACAAAAGCACCATTGAAATACTGATAATGTGACCTAAGCACTATAGACACAGTGAAGGTGTGACTAGAGCACCATTGAAACTGTGATAACGTGACATAAGCACCATAAACACAGTAAAACAGTGACAAAAGCACCATGGAAACGGTGAAACTGTGACCAAAGCACTGTACACAAAGTGAAAGGTGACTAAAGCACCATTAAAAGAGTGACAATGTGACCAAAGCACCATAGACATAATAGAAGTGTGACCAAAGTACCATTGAAACAGTGATAAAAGGACGTAAGCACCGAAGACACACTAAAAGTATGACCAAAGTACCTTTGAAATGGTGACAGTGTGACCAAAGCACCATAGATAGAGTGAACATGTGACCAAAGCACTAGTGAAATAGTGCTTATGTGACCAACGCACAATGGACAATAAAAGTGTGACCAAAGCACAATTGAAACAGCGATAATGTGACAAATCACCATAGACAGAGTGAAAGTGTGACCAAAAGTCCATTGAAACAGTGATAATTGGACATAAGCACCATAGACACAGTGAAAGTATGACCAGATCACCATAAACATAGTGATGATTGTACAAAAGCACCATAAACACAGTGAAAATGTGACCAAAACATCATTGAAAGCGTTATAATATGACTTAAGACTATAGACACAGTGAATGTATCACCAAAGCAGTACTGAAACAGTGATGATGTGACCTAATCACCATATACACATTGAACGTGTCACCAAAACACCATTAAAATAGTGATCATATGACCAAAGTACCATGGAAACATGAACGTGTGATGAAACCACCATTGAAACAGTGATAATGTGACCTAAGCACCTTAGACATAGCAAAAGTATGACCAAAGAACCATTGAAACCATGATTATGTGACCTATGCACAATGGAAACTGTGAAAGTGTATCCAAAGCACCATTGAAACAGTGATAATGTGACCAAAACACCAATAGAGTGAAACCGTGACCAAAGCACCATTGAAAGAGTGACATTGTGACCAAAGCACCATATAAATAGTAGAAGTGTAACAAAAGTACCATTGAAACAGTGATAACGTCACATAAGCACCAAAGACACTGTGAAAGTGTGACAAAAGTACCATTGCAATGGCAATAGTGTGACCAAAACACCATTGAAAAAGTGATAAAGGGACCTTAGCACCATAGACACATTGAATGTTGGACCAAAGCACCATTGAAACAGTGATAATGTAACCTCAGCACTATAGACATAGTGAACGTTGGACCAAAGCACCATTGAAGCATTGATGATGTAACATAAGCCCTATAGACACAGTGAAAGTGTGACCAAAGCACCATTAAAATAGTAATAACATGACCAAAGCACCGTGAACACAGAAAACGTATGACCAAAGCACCATTGAAAGCCAGTGATTGTGTGACCAAAGGACCACTAAAAGAGTGATGACCTGACCTAATCACTATACACACAGTGAAATCGTGACCAAATAACCATTGAAACAGTGATTATATGAGCAAAGCACCAAAGACAAAACAAAAGTGTAACCAAGCACCATTTAATCAGTGTTTTTATAGCCCAAGCACCATAGATACATTGAAAGTGTGACCACCGCGTAATTGAAACAGTGATAATGTGACCAAAGCACCATAGACAAAGTGAAAGTGTGACAAGCACCATTGAAACAGTGAGAATGTGACCAAAGCACCATAGACACAGTAGAAATGTGACCAAAGCACCATTGAAGCAGTGATAATGTGACATAAGCACTATTGACACGGTGAAAAGGTGACCAAATTACCATTGAAACGATGATAATGTGACCTAAGCACAATATACAAAGTGAAAGTGTAACCAAAGTACCATTGCAATAAAAATAACATGACCAAAGCACCATAGACAATGAAAATGAGACAAAAGAACTGTTAAAATAGTGATAATGTGACCTAATAACCATAGAACAGTGAATGTGTGACCAAAGCACCATTGAAACAGTGACAATGTAACCTAAGCGCTATAGACATAGTGAACGTTTGACCAAAACACCATTGAACCAGTGATAATGTGACCTAAGCACTATTGACACAGTGAAAAGGTAACCAAAGCACCATTGAAACAGCGATTATATGACCAAAGCACCATAGACATGGTAAATCTATGACCAAAGCACCATTGAAACAGTGAAAATGTAACCAAAGCACCAAAGACACTCTGAAAGGGTGACAAAAGTACTATGGAAACAGTTATAGTGTGACCAAAGTAAAAAACAAAATTATGAAAGTGTGACCAAAGCACCATTGAAATAGTGATATTGTGACCTAATTACAATAGACACAGTGGAATTGTGACCAAAGCACCATTGAAATCATGATAATGTGACCTAAGCACCATAGACACAGTGAAAGTGTGACCAAAGCACCACTAATACATTGGTAGTGTGACCAAATCACAATAGACACAGTGAAAATGTGACCAAAGCTGCATTGGAAGAGTAATGACATCATATACGCACTATAGACATAGGGAAAGCGTCACCATGATTATACCATTAAAACAGTGATTATATCACCAAAGCAGCATAGACAAAGTGAACGTGTGACCAATAAACCATTGAAACTGCAATAATGTGACAAAAGCACCATAAACAGAGTGAGCGTGTGAGCAAAGCACCATTGTGATCGCGATAATGTGATGTAAGCACCATAGACACAATGAAAGTATGACCAAAGATCCATGGAAATGGTGATAATGTGACCTAAGCACTTTAAACACAGTAAACGTGTGACCAAGACACTATTACATTATTGAAAATGTGACCTAAGCTCTGTAGATACAACAAAAGTGTGACCAAAGCACCATAGAAACAGTGAAAATATGACCAAAGCAGCATAGAAACGGGAAACGTGTGACCAAAGCAGCATTGAAACAATGACAATGTAACCAAAGCACCATAAACAGAGTGAAAGTGTGACCAAAGCACCCTTGAAACAGTGACAATATGACCAAATCACCATAGACAGTATGAACGTGTGACCAATGTACTATTGAAATAGTGAGGATGTGACCAAAGTACCATAGACACAATAGAAGCACCATTGAAACAGTGATAATGTGACCTAAGCACGATAGACACAGTGAAAGTGTAACCAAAGCACCATTGAAACATTGACAATGTGACAAGAGTACCATAGACACAGTGAAAGGATGGCCAAAGCACCATTCAAACAGTGATGATGGGATCTAAGCACTATAGACACCGTGAAAGTGTGACCAAAGCACCATTGAGACAGTGATAATGTGACCTAAGCACCATAGACACCGTAAACGTGTGACCAAAGCACCATTGAAACAATGATAATGTGACCTAAGTAATTTAGACACAGTGAAAGTGTGACCAAAACACCATTCAAACAGTGATAATCTGACCCAATATCTATATAAAATAGTAAACGTGTGACAAAACATCTTCAAAACAGTGATAATGTCACCTAAGCACCTTATAGATACTGAAAGTGTGACCAATGCACCATTGACGCAATGATAGTTTGACCTAAGTACCATGGACACAGTGAAGATATGACCAACGTGCAATTGAAACAATGATAATGTGACGAAAGCACCGTAGACATATTGAAGGTGTGACTAAAGAAGAAACAGTCATATTGTGACCAAAGTACCATACACATAGTGAAATTGTGACCAAAGCACAATTAAAATAGTGATTATATGACCAAAGCACCAGACACAATGAAAGTGTGATCAAAGTACCATTGAAACAGCGATAGTATAACATCACCACTATATACACAGTGAAAGTGTGATGACATCACCATTAAAACAGTGATAGTATGACTAGAGCACCATAGACACGGTAAACATGTGACAAAAGCACCATTAAAACAGTGAAGATCTAACCAAACAACCATAGACACAGTGAAAATGTGGCCAACGGACCATTAAAACAGTGATAACGTGAACAAAGCACCTCGGACAGAGTCTACGTGTGACCAAAGACATCTGAAACAGTGAGAGTGTTACCAAAGAACCATGGACACAGTAGAAGCGTGACTAAATCACCATTGAAACAGTGGAAATGTGACCAAACCACCACCATCAAAACACAATTGAAATGGAGACAATGTGACCAAAGCACCATCGATAATAAAAATGTGACCAAAGAACCATTCAAACAGTGAAAAAGTGACCAAAGCACCATAGACACAGTGAAAATGTGACCAAAGCACCATTGAGACAGTGACAATGTGACCTATGCACCATAGACACAACAAACGTGTGACTAAAGCACCATTGAGACAGTGATAATATCACCTAAGCAATATAGACACAGTTAAAGTGTGACCAAAGCACCATTGAAACAGTGATAATGTCACCTGAGTACCATGTACATGATAAATGTGTGACCGAGGGACCACTGAAGTAGTGATAATGTAACCTAACCACAATAGACAGAATGAAAGTGTGACCAAAGAACCATTGGAACAGTCATCATGTGACCAAAGCAAAATAGAGATAGTAAAGGTATCACCAAAGCACCATGGAAATAGTGATAATGTGACCTAAGCACTATACACACAAATAATGTTTGACAAAAGCACCATTAAAACAGTGATAACGTGACAAAAGCACCATAGACACAATAAAGGTGTGACCAAAGCACCATTTAAAAAGTGGTAATGTGACCTAAGCACCACAGACACAGTGAAAGAGTGACCCAAACACTATTGCAACAGTGAATATGTAATCAAAGCCCAAAGACAGTCAAAATGTGACCAAAGAATCCTTGACAGAGTAATGACATGATCTGAGCACTAAATATATATATCGTATGAGCAAATAAACAGTAATCATATGAGTAGAGCACCACAGACACATTCTACGTATGACTGAAGCACCATTGAAACTGTGATAATGTGAACTAAGCACCATGGGTACAATGAAATTGTGACCAGAGCACTATTGAAACGGAGATAATGTGACATACAAACTTTAGACACAGTGAGAATGTGACCAAAGCACCATTGAAACAGAGATAATGTAACCAGAGCACCATATACATAGTGAAAGTGTGACCAATGCACCATTAGAAGAGTGATTGTATGGCAAAAGCACCATAGACAGAGTGAAAGTGTGAGCAAAGTACCATTGAAACCATGAGAATGTGACCAAAGCACCATACACACAATAGACGTGTGACCAAAACACCATTGAAACAGTGATGATGTGACCTAAGCACCATAGACACAATGCAAGTGTGTCCAAAGCACCATTGAAACGGCGATAATGTGTCCAAAGCACCATAGACACAATGAAAGTGTGACAAAAGTACCAAAGAAACAGTGATAATGGGAACTAAGTACCATAGACATTGTGAAATTGTGATCAAATCACCATTCACACAGTGATAATGTGACCTAACCACCATAGACTCATTGAAAGTTTGACCAAAACACCATTGAAACAGTGATAATGAAACATAAGCACTATAGACCCAGTGAAAGCTTGACCAAAGCACCATTGAAAAAGTGATTGTATGACCAAAGCACCATAGACATAGTGAAGGTGTGACCAAAGCACAATTGAAACAGTGATAATGTGACCTAAGCACCATAAACACAATAAACGTGTGACCAAAGCACCATTTGAACCATGATAACATGACCATAGCACGATAGCACATAATCGTTTGACCAAAGCACCATTGAAGCAGTGATAATATGACATCAGCAACATCAACACAGTGAAATAATGACCAAAGCACCGTTGAAACAGTGATAATGTGATCTAAGCACCATATAAACAATAAAAGCAATATCAAACCACCATTGAGACAGTGATAATGTGACCAAAGTACCATAGACACACTAAAAGTAAGATCAACGCACCATTTGAACAGTGATAATGTGACCTAAGCACCATAGAAACAATGAAAAGGTTGCCAAAGCACTATTGAAACAGTGATAACATGACCATGAGACGGTGAAACGTTTACCAAAGTATCATTAAAAAGGGTATAGTGTCACCAATGTACCATAAACACAGTGAAAGTGTGACCAAAGCACCATTGAAACAGTGATCATTTGACCAAAGCAGCATAGACACTGTGAGAGTGTGACCAACGCACCATTGAAACAATGATAATGTGACCAAAACACCATAGACACAGTAGACGTGTGACCAAAGAACAATTGAATAATGATAATATGACATAAGCACCATATACACAATGAAAGTGTGACCAAAGCACAATTGAAATAATGATCATGTACCAAAGTACCATAGACATAGTGAAAGTGTGACAAAAATACCATTGAAACAATGATAATGTGACCAAAGCACCAGAAACAGAGTGAAAGTGGGACTGAAGCACCATTGAAACAACAATAATGTCACCTAATAACCATAAAGACAGTGAAAGTCTGACCAAAGCACCATTGAAACAGTGATAATGTGACCTAAGCACCATAAACACAGTGAAAGTTGGACCAAAGCAACATTAAAAAACGATATTGTGACAAATACACCAGAGGCAAAGTGAAAGTGTGACCACAAGACCATTGAAACCGTTATAATGTGACCAATGCACTATAGAGACACTAAAATTGTGACCAACGCACCATTGAAACAATTCAAATATGACATACGCACCATAGAAACAGTTTAAGTGTGACAAGAGCATCATTGAAACAGTGATAATGTGATCTAAGAACCATAGACACATTGAAAGTGTGAACTAAACATCATTGAAAAGCAATGATGTGACCAAAGCACCATAGACTGAAATTCTGACCAAAACACCATTGAAACAGTGATAATATGACCAAAGCACCATACACATAGAGAAATGTTGACCAAAGTACAATTGAAACAGTGATAATGTGACTAAAGCACCATAAACATATGAACGTACGACCAAAGCACCATAGGAACAGTGACGGTGTGACATAAGCACTATGGACATATTGAAAGTGTGACCAAAGGGGCATTGAAACAGTAAAAAGGTTAACTTAGCACTATCGACACAATAAAAGTGTGACCAAATCACCATTGAAATAGCGATAATGTGACCACAACACCATAGACAAAGTGAAAGTGTGATCAAAACACCATTGAAACAGCAAAAACATGACCGAAGCACCATACACACAGTAAACGTGTGAGCAGAGCACCACTGAAACAGTGGTAATGTGACATAAGCACCATAGACATGGTGGAAGTATGACCAAAGCACCATTGAAACAAAGAAACTGTGACCAAAGCACCATAGAAACAGTTAAAGTGTGATACAAGGACCGTCGAAACACTGATAATACGACACAAGCACTATAGAGACACTAATCGTGTGACCAAAGCACCACTAAAACAGAGATAACGTGACACCATAGACACAGAGAAAGTGTGACCAAATTACCATTAAAACAATGTTAGTGTGAACAAAGCACCATAGACACAGTGAAAGTGTGACCAAGGCACCATTGGAATAATGGTTATGTGATCTTAGTACCATAGACAGTGTGAAAGTGTGACCAATGCACCATTAAAACAGTCATAATGTGACCTAAGCACCATGGGGACAATGAAAGTGTGACAAAAGCACCATTGAAATAATGAAAATATGACAAAAGCACCATAGACAAAGTAGAAGTGTGACCAAAGCTCAATCGCAGCAATGCTAATATGACCTTAACACCACATACACAATGAAAGTGTGACCAAAGTACAATTGAAACAATAATAATGTTAGCAAAGTACCATTGACAAAGTGAAAGTGTAACCCAAGCACCATTAAAACAGTTATCATGTAACCAAAGAACCATAGACACTGTGAAGGTGTGACCAAATGACCATTGAAACAGTGATCACACCCCCTTAACACCATACACAGAGTGAAAGTGTGACCAAAGCACCATTGAACAGTGATAATGTGACCAAAGCACCAGTGACACTTTAAAGGTGTGACCAAAGCACCATGAAAGCACTAATGATGTGACTGAAGCACCATTTACACAGTAAAATTGTGACAAAAACACCACAAAAACAGTGATAATGTGAGCAAAGCACCATCGACACATTATAGTGATACCAAAGCACCATTTAAAGAAGGATAATGTGACATGAGCACCATAAACAGAGTGAAAATGTAACCAAAACACCATTGAAACCATAATAATGTGATCCAAGCACCATGGACATTGTGGAAGTGTGATCAAAGTACAATGCAACAGTGATAATGTGACCAAAGCAACACAGAAACAGTAAATGTGGGACCATTGTTCCATTCAAACAGCAATAATGTGACCGAGGCACCATTGGCATGTTGGAATGATGCTCCTCACCATGGCAGGAGTGACTCCAAAAAGGAACACCAAAAAGACAAGCCTTAGAGGCTTAGTGGTTAATGCTGTCCACCTCTAGAGGCAGGGGCCCGGGTTCAAGTCCCACAAGATGAAATTCTGCCCTGCCTCAAGGGAGGTGGAAAATAGATGCCAGGAAGCTAGCTCAACCTCTAGAGTTCCTCTTTAAGTTTCTAGAAGGCCAGGTGAGGGTCCAGGAAGGTGGCACACCTTCTAGAAGGGGTGACTTGTCCTACAAGGCATCTAGAGGTGTCTTGGTCTTCTGGACACCTTCCCTCCTACTAGAAGCAAGCTGAGGAATCTAGGAAGAGGCAGAAGCTTCTAGAGGAACGAAGGGATGCCTTCCTAGGTGGGAAAAGGACAGCCTACCAAGGAGTACTCTAGAAGCCATAGAATCTGCTAGGAAGCTCCAAATCTGGCATGCTTTGGTGTTAGATCAGTGGCTATAAAATGCCACTGCTTGTGAGCCTTGATCAAGTGTTAATTCCCATCCAATTGAGGACAAAACTATTGCCTCACTCTCTGACCAGATTTTGCCATCCTTGGAACCAGTTGCCTCCATAGTTTCAGTCTCTCCAAAAACAGTTGGTGGTGTGAACCAGCCACTGCTAGGGACCCTCGAGGGTGCACACTCACCCTCAGGCCAACAAAGGGTTATTGGCCCACGCCTCTAAGGTGTTCAAAGCTAGCTTGATTTCACGCTCCTAACAGCAAGACATGGCAACCAGCGAGCAAGAGAGCAGCCGCGCTGTCCTTAAGTTTGATGGGACAAGATTCGCCTTGTGGAGGTGGCAGTTTGAGGTCTTCCTCGACGACAAGGGACTGCTTGAGCTTGTAAAAGGTGATGAGACTGCTCCGCCGGAGACTGCAACGGCTGAGGTGAAGGAGGCATACAAGAAGCGCAACAAAAAGGCGTTGGCGCTCCTTGTGTCCGCGTTATGCCCACCACAACTTGGGCACATCCAAGGATGCACCCTGGCCGCGGACGCATGGTCAAAACTCTGCTCCATCTACCAGTCAAGCAACCTTGCCAATCAGCTCTTCATCTTCAAACGGCTCGTCACCCTCCGAGCCAACGAATGCAACAACACCATGGAGATCATGCAGCAGATTGAGTCCCTCGCAGCGGAGTGCGTGGCCACAGGTTGGGAGGTCGACTCTTAGTTGCAAGCTGTGATCCTCATCTGGCCTTGCCGGACAGTTGGAGTCCCATGATCAGAGTCCTTGGTGGCTGGCTTTCCGACGAGCTGAAGTACCCGAAGGTTGCTGAGTACGTGCGGAATGAGTGGATGCGACGTGGCGGTCGAGAGAATGCAGCGGCATCAAGTTCAGCTTACACGGTTCATCCTCAAAGTGGAGGCCAAGGCGACAAGTGGAAGGGTGCCAAACAGGGCACTAAGAAGGGTGACAAGAAGGGGGAGTACTTCAACTGCGGCAAGGAGGGCCACTACGCGTGCAACTGTCCTAAGAAGAAAACAGATCGATCGCAGCGCGGTGGGAAGAAAGATGAGCACGCCCTTATGGCGTACAACTCCACCAACTTGAAGGATCCGGGAGTTGCCGTCATCGACTCCGGATCAGGCTGCCACACGCAATGCAACAGGGCGGCATTTGTCACCTACGGCGCCTGGAAAAGACGCATGACGGTGGCCAATGGAAAAACAGAGGTGGCCGCCGGTGAGGGTAACGTCCGCATTGTGTCAATTGTGGATGGAAAACCTGTCACGAGCACAATCTACAATGTGCTGCATATGCCTAACTTTGGGGCAAACCTGCTCTCCGTCAGCCGCCTTACTGACAAGGGACTTGAGGTGCTCTTCACAAAGAAGGAGGCCGTCATCCGCAAAGAGGGCAAAGGTGAGTTGATTGCGCATGCCAAGAGGGAGGACGACTTGTACCTGCTACGCGCAAAGATCCTCAGCAGCCGGGTGGGGTCCAACGCCGCCAACCTTGCAACGAAGGATGGAGGAGATTTGGACCTATGGCACCGCCGACTCTGCCACATTTCTCCATCAACAGTGAAAGAGATGGCTAACAGGGAAGTGGTGCGGGGTCTCCAAATCAGCGGCCTTGATGGAACCAAGGAGACCGTGTGTGAGCCATGCATCATTGGCAAATCAACTCGGTAGCCGTTTGTCACCAAGGGGACGCGTGTATCGGCATAACTGGCCGTGGTACACACAGATGTGTGTGGACCGCTTGAGAGGTCCATCGGCGGAGCTCGCTACTTCCTCACCTTCATCGATGACCACAGCCGGAAACTCTACCTCTACCCAATGAAGCGGAAGAGTGAGGTCCTTGCGTGCATGCAAGAGTTTGTGGCTGATGTGGAGCGGAAAACAGGGTTGAAGGTGAAGGCGTTCCGGAGTGACAACGGCGATGAACATGCGGGTTGCCTTGGGTGGATGAAGAGCAAGGGGATTGAGTGGCAGAAAACAACTCCACACTCCCCACAACAGAATGGCGTCGCAGAGAGAGCGAATCACACAATCCTTAACATGGTGCGATCCATGTTGAGCGACGCTTGCCTTACACAACGGTATTGGGCGGAGGTGGCAAGGACAGCAGCGTACATCATGAATCTCATGCCGACCAAGCCGCTGAAGGACAAGGAGAGCAATGCGTGGAAGACGCCACAAGAAGTGTGGAGCTGGAGGAAGCGGGCGGTGGGTCACCTCCGCACGTTTGGTTGTGTTGCACATGCAATGGTGCAGGCACGTGAGGGACGGAGTAAGCTGGACCCGCGTACCTGCCGGAGTATTTTCCTTGGATATGAGAGCGGAAGCAAGGCGTATCGGCTCTTTGACCCAAGGAGGCAGCAGATTGTGCGGAGTCGCGACGTCACGTTCGACGAGAAAAGCTGTTGGACAGACAAGGAGGCAGGTCTCTCCAAGAGGGGGGAGTGGATGCCACTCCTTGAGGGGGAGACGCCGGAGGACGTGAATGAGGGTGACGTCCTCGCAGCAGCACCAGCCGGAGAGGATCGCCCGAGGGATGGGCGACCGGCAGAATTTGTTGCGGCCAGTTTGGACGAAGAATCCGAAGCACCGGAGAGGGACGTGGAGGCGGGGAGTCGACTGATGTCTCCAAGGTCTCCAAGAGAGGGGGAGCAGGCGCTTGGAGAGGATGGCACTGAAAGGGGACAGAAACAACAACAACTGCCTCAACAGCCCTGCACGAGCAGCCGTGTGCAAAGAAGGACAAAAAGATACGATGCCAACAAGGGCATTTGGACTGGGTTCGCGCAAGAGGATCCTCAAGGAGGCATTGCACAAGAAGGATGGGGCTGAGTAGAAGGGAGCAGTATAATGTAAGCTCGCCTCCCATGAGGAGAAATTCTCCTCAGTTATAGGTTGAATATGGAGGACTGCCATGGGTGATGCGCAAGGGGGAGATTGTTGGAATGATGCTCCTCACCATGGCAGGAGTGACTCCAAAAAGGAACACCAAAAAGACAAGCCTTAGTGGCTCAGTGGTTAATGGTGTCCACCTCTAGAGGCAGGGGCCCGGGTTCAAGTCCCACAAGATGAAATTCTGCCCTGCCTCAAGGGAGGTGGAAAATAGATGCCAGGAAGCTAGCTCAACCTCTAGAGTTCCTCTTTAAGTTTCTAGAAGGCCAGGTGAGGGTCCAGGAAGGTGGTACACCTTCTAGAAGGGGTGACTTGTCCTACAAGGCATCTAGAGGTGTCTTGGTCTTCTGGACACCTTCCCTCCTACTAGAAGCAAGCTGAGGAATCTAGGAAGGGGCAGAAGCTTCTAGAGGAGGGAAGGGATGCCTTCCTAGGTGGGAAAAGGACAGCCTACCAAGGAGCACTCTAGAAGCCATAGAATCTGCTAGGAAGCTCCAAATCTGGCATGCTTTGGTGTTCTGGAAAGCTTAGATCAGTGGCTATAAAATTCCACTGCTTGTGAGCCTTGATCAAGTGTTAATTCCCATCCAATTGAGGACAAAACTATTGCCTCACTCTCAGACCAGATTTTGCCATCCTTGGAACCAGTTGCCTCCATAGTTTCAGTCTCTCCAAAAACAGTTGGTGGTGTGAACCAGCCACTGCTAGGGACCCTCCAGGGTGCACACTCACCCTCAGGCCAACAAGGCACAGTGAAGGTGTGACCAAAGCACCATTGAAATGGTGATGATGTGATCTAACCACCATAGACAAAGTGAAAGAATGACCAAACCACCCATGAAAGGGTGAAAATGTGATCTAAGCCCCATAGACACTTTGAAAGTGAGACCATAGCACCATTGAAACATTCATATTGTGACCTAAACACCATAGACACAATGTAAGTGTGATCAAATCACCATTGAAACAGCGATAATGGGACCAAAGAACTAAAGACACAGTTAAAGTGTGACCAAAGCAGCATTGAAATAGTGATTATGTGACCTAAGCACCATTGACACGGTTAACATGGGACCAAAGTGTCAGTAAAACAATGACAATGTTACCAATGCACCATAGACACGTTGAAAGTGTGACCAAAGCACCACTGAAACAGTTTTTACGTGACGTAAGAACAATACAAACAGTTTGAGTGGAGCCACGTCACCATTGAAACATTGGTAATGTGACCAAATCAAATAGACACCGTGAATGTGTGACTAAAGCACAATTGAAATAGTTATAATGTTACCTAAGCACCCTACACAATATGAAAGTGTTGCCAACGTACCATAGAAACAGTGATATTGTGACAAAAGTACCATAGAGACAATGAAAGTGTGGCCAAAGCATCATTGAAACAGTGATAATGTGACCAAAGCACAACATAAACAGTGAATGTGCGACCAAAGCACTATTGAAACAGTGATAATGTGACATAAGAACTATAGACACATTGAAATTGTGATAACAAAACCATTGAAACAGTGATAACCTGACCAAAGCACCATGGACACAGTAGAAGTGTGACGAACGCACAATTACACAAAGAATGCTTGACCAAAGCACCATTGAAACAACAATTATATGAGCGTTGTACCAAAGACAAAGTGAAAGTGTGACCAAAGAACCATTCAAACAGTGAGAACGCAACAAAAGAACCTTAGACACAGTGAAATTGTGACCAAAGGACCATTGAACAGTGATAATGTCACCTAAGCACCATAGACAGAGTGAAAGTGTGATCAAAGCACCATTGAAGCAGTGATAATGTGATATAAGCACCAAATACACAGTAAACGTGTGATCAAAGCACCATTGAACAGTGATAATGTGACCAGCGCAACATAAACACATTGAAGGAGTGACCAGAGCATCATTGAAATAGTGGTAATGTGATCAAAGCACCATAGACACAATGAGAATGTGACCAAAGCAACATTGAGACGGTGGTAATGTGACCAAAGCACTATAGGCACATTAAAGTGTTACAACAGCACCATCAAAACACTTATAATGTGACCTTAGCACCATAAACATAGTGAATGTGTGACCAAAGCACCATTGAAACCATAATAATGTGATCCAAGCACCACAGGCATTGTGAAAATGTGACCAAAGTACGATTGAAACAGTGATGATGTGAACTAACCACTATAGAAACAGAGAAAGGATGACCAAATCACCATAGACACAGTGAATGTGTGACCAAAGCACCATTGAAACAGTGATAATGTGACATGAGCACCCTCCACAAAATGAAAGTGTTACCAACATACCATTGATACAGCAATGGTGTGAAGAAAGCACCCCAAAGACTATGAAAGTATGACCAAAGCATCATTGAAACGGTGACAATGTGAGCAAAGCACTACATAAACAGTGGAAGTGTGGCCAAAGCACCATTGAAACAGTGATAATGTGATGTAAGCACCATAGAAACAGTGAGAATGTGACCAAAACACCATTGAAATAGTGATAATGTGACACAAGCACTATAGACACACTAAACCTTTGACCAAAGCACCCTTGAAACAGTGATAATGTGACCTAAGCACCAAAGAGGCGGTGAAAGTCTGACCACAGCACCAATACAACAGTGATAACGTGACCAAACAACCGTAGCCACAGTGAACATGTGACAAAAACACCGTTGAAACAGTGATAATGTTATCAAAGCACCAAAAACACGTAGATAGTGATGACAGCATCATAGACAGAGTATCTGTTGTTTCGGCTCCCACTACGCTTCCAGTCGGGAACTGGTTGGCCATAGAGACTTATCTTCAGGGGGGCAGTGGTTCCCATCTGGAAGGAGGGGCACTCATCAAGCTGAGATGCTCTTCTTGCACGGGTGGGGGATCCCTTTCCTTCCCTCGTTCCTCTAATTCTTTTATTTGTTTCTTGTCTCCCGGCCTGGCCTCCTTGAGCCCCTTTCCTCTCTTCCTTCATGGCTTCTCCCGCTACTCCTCTGTTGCCGCCAGTGGCGTCTGCATTCCGGGTACCGCACCGGATGCAGCTGGCACAGAGGATAGCTCCTCCATTCCCTATTGTTTTATCGCTGCCGGTGATGGTACTTGCGCGTCGGGCGCCACGCTGGATGTAGTCGCTGCAAGAGGCAGCACCTCTCTTTCCTGCCGTTCTACTGCTGCTGTCGGTGGCGTTGGCACTCTGGGCACCGCACGGTGTGCAGCTGCTGCAAAAGGTAGCACTTCCTTTCCGCACTACTTTGCTATTGCTGATTATGCGTGCACCTCAGGTGCCGCACCGGATGCAGCTGCTGCATGGGGCAGCACCTCCCATTTGTGCTATTCTACGGCAGCTGCTGGTGGCGCTGGCGCTCTGAGCGCCACGCTGGATACAGCTACTACAAAAGGCAGCACTTTCTTTCCCCGCTGCTCTGCTGCTGCTGTTGATGGTGCCTCTGCCTCAGGCACTGCGCTGGATGCAGCTGCTACAGGAGGTAGCACCTCCTATTCCCACTGTTCTACTACTGCTGCAGGTGGCGTTGGTGCTTTGGGTGCCGCGCCGGGTATAGCTACTGCAGAAGGCAGAACTTCCTTTCCCCGCTGCTCTCCTGCTGCTCTTGATGGTGCCTGTGCCTCAGGCGCCGCATTGGAAGCAGCTGCTGCCGGAGGCAGCACCTCGCGTTCCTACTGTTATGCTACTTTTGCTAGTGGCGGTGGCGCTCCGAGCGCCACGTCGGGTGGAGCTGCTGCGAAAGGCAGTACTTCCTTTTCCCACTATTCTACTACTGTTGCTGCTGATGATGCTTATTGGTGTTCAGGTCTCACTCCGTGCGTTATTGATGTTGTCGCCGCCAACAGTAATAACCCAAGTTGTGTCTAGCATCTCCCGCTGTCAGCGTGGGTTGCTCTAGAGCCTGGGGCACCACACTTGTTGGGATCTTGCGGGGAGGCAGCTTCTCCTAGACCTCTGGTACGGTCCCTGGCGGCGTCTCCTCAGCTGTTATGGTCCGCCGGGTAGGGAGCTTATCCTTTCCCGCCCGTCGTCGCTACCTGGTGGCATCTTCCAATGTTATCGTGGCCCGTCCTGCCTCTTCCCCTGTTGCCTCTTCTCGCTGTTCCTGTTGTTGTCGTGTTGCGTTTGCTCTAGCCTCCTGCTCACGTGTTCCCTTGCCCTGCTTTGTCGGGAGAGGCATCCGAATACCAGTTGAAACAAGCCGGGTCCCTCCGGCCAAGGTCTCGGGTGTGTTGGCCGCTGGGGCTACAGTTGTGGTTGTTGGTGGGGGTGAGCGGTCTGGGCGATGAGGAGACTTGGGCATTCCCGCGATCGTGGCCGCCACATCCTCCACGTCGTCATCGATGGTGACGCGAGGCGGGTGTCGTCAAGCAGCAAGGATCTCCCAACAGACTGGGAGCCTCTCAAGCCGCTCCCGCCGCACCATGATGTTTGAAGTGTGGCGGCCCTCGAGCCACACATAAACGTCGTCCACGGTTCAGACTTGGTAACACTGGTCCAGGAGTGTAACCTCGTTCTGACCCCACTTGCCCACTTCCTCCCTTGTCGGCCGCACACCGTCCCCAATTTGGAGATCATTGAGCATGAGTCCAGCATTTGCACGATCCATCCCACGTTGTGCTTCAACAGACCCCCGTGTCCAAGCTTCTTGGAGGCACTTCTTGAGCCAGGTACCTCGTTGTTTCATATACTCCAAATTGTCAGCCACGGTCGCATCCGCATCCCGTGGTGGCACCGGCGCGTCCGGCATGAGCGGTAGGGTGGCCATGGTCCAATGCTGCTGGCCGTGACGCAGCATGTAGGGCGAGAAGCTGGTAGCAGAATGTGGCGTGATGTTACATTTGTAAATGATGTCTTCGAGCTTCTCGTCCCATGGCGCATTGTCATCCGAAAGCTTCCGCATTGTGAGCGTGATTTTCCCATGCATGCGCTCGATCTGGCCTTGCGCCTGTGGCCGATATGGCGCCCCATTCACGATCTCAATATTGAAGGATGCTGCCACCTCGACGAACTTCTCACCAAAGTGCGAGCCATTGTCGCATTGAATGATTTTGCAGCCACCTCAGCGGTAGATGACTGCTTCCTTTAGGAACGCTGCGGCATGCTCCGCGTAGGCCTTGGGAACGGGATGGGCCATGACCCACTTGGTCATGTGGTCGATGCCAAGTATCCAATGCACGTTGCCGCGATGGGTGGTTTGAAGGGGGCCGTGAAAGTCAATGCTGACCCTTTCCATTGGTGCACCGAGGCGGGCGCACACAGAACGAGGCTAGTGGATCCGCTGGCAAGGGTGGTGGCAGAGGCAAGTCCCGCATGTGGCGATGGCCTCCCCAATGTGCTTCTTCAGTCGCACCCGGTAGACATGTGGGATGAGATTCTCGTAGACAGTGGCAAAGCACGTGTGGATGCTGTCATGTTCTTCCATGATAAGTCTGTCCCGCAGTAGCACCAAAGTGCACCAGCATAGTGGATACGCGCCGTCTTCACGCCTCCAGAGCCGTCCCTGCAAGCACACATATTTCTCAAGTGCTGCTTTGGCATTGGATCGGACATGGGCGTCTGGGTAAATCTCCACCATTGTGCGCCCACCAGACAGGACCTGGGCCCGTGCCCCATCCGACAACTCGTATGTTTTGATTGGTGGCTCCTGTTGCCAGTGCTCCAAGTCGCCCCAGGGCGCCAAGGCCAGAAGGTGGCGTTGCATTTCCCCGAAGGTCTCTGGTGGTGGAGGTACTTGTCTACCCGTAGACTCAGCCTGGTGATGCTCGTCACCCCCACTACTAGAACAGTGTCAGTCCGCGTGCGCCTGGAGGAGCCGCGTGTGGTGGCTGGAGCTGTCGTGCTTGTAGAGGTCGTGACAATGGGACGTCTAATACGGGTGGAATGTCGCCGCTCCAAGGGCTCGGGCATGACAAAGGCCACATCAACCAATGGCCCGGGGGTCTCATGAGGGATGGCTTCAACTCGCGCAGGTTCGGGGATGGTAGGTGAATGATCCTCCAACGCAGGTGTCACCTTTGCCACGACGGGCGACTCCGGGAGGGGAGGGTAAGCCGGTGTACTCCCCGTTTTGCCTTGGGACGGCTGATGATCCGCTGCCGGTGCTCCCGCCGGGGGTGCCGATGTCGCCGGAGCAGGATATGAGGATGGAGGGGAGGGTGGGCGGGGAACAGGACCAAAGACCGGAAGCGCAATTAGGGATTTGCTCCAGAGAGGAGGAGAGGAAGGCGGGAGGGAAGAGAAAGGAGGCGGCGGATGATCCACCGGAGGTAGTGTAGTCGTGGGACATATGGCCGCCAGAATCGTGGGTGTCGCGGGCTGAGGGTACGCATGACCCGCGGCGTTCTCCTCCTGGGGGTGTGTGAAGGGAGGGATGGCGGGCACCGAGAGCTGGGCCGCTGCTGACAACGGACGTTCAACTGGGGGACGACCCCCAAGGGGCAATGCTTTGCCGTTGGTTCCGGGGTCAGCCGCTGGAGGGGATGAACCAATCAGCTGATGGTGAAGCCAGCGCATGAGCACCCTGAGTGCCATCCCTTCACGAGGGTGAGCAGTTTGCACCAGAAAGATAGCTGTGAGGCTTGCATGATCCTGCCTATCTGCTTCCACATATCGGTACGAGGCCCGCAGCGTGATTCCGCGGTGATCAAAAGGATGCAGACAAGATGACCTTGTTGGCAATAGTGCATCGTCCAGTCAAGAAAGCAGCGGAGAGCCCGTGCGCTCCGATGAAGAGAGAGGTCAAGGGGGTAGAGGAAACGGAGGAAGTCTTGGTGATGCAAGCAAAAACTTCGCGCTAAGAAGGGAAGAAGGTTCAGCCGGGTTTGTTCTGGGTGGGTGGGGGTCATGGTCCAGTGAAGGAAACAACGGAAGGCCGCTAGTCTGGCAGTAGTGGAAAACTCCAGTGGATGCAAGTGCCGTAGCTCCTCCAAGTACTCCTCCCACTCATCCCACAGCCTCTGCACTACACTATTGAGAAACGTCCCGGCCACGTCACGAATCAACTATGGTTGTGGGCGTTGCTCGCGCTCCTTGATAAGCTGCTTTGCACGGTCAACCAACATGTAGAGGGTGTGGTACTGCCGCGCTACATCCTCATGTAGAGCCAGGACGCTCTCTCGCTCTTGCAACATGTCTTGTAACCGAGCACAATCGGCCGTCTACTCTGCCTCACACTCAGTGCGCAACTGTTGCAGGTCTGACAGCTGCGAGTCTAGCTGTTGCAATCCTGGGGTCAAGCGGGCTATCTCTGTATGTCTTGCTTGGAGATTTCGGTCCAATTATGTCCGGTGGTCTATGAGGTGTTGGCCTTCCACTGCGGATGGTTCGTCACCTCTGTCCACAGCCTCATTCCATGCCTCTTGTAGGTGCCGCACTTCTTGAAGTCTTGTCTGGATGGCTACTGCTCAGGCTTCATGGTCTTGGAGATGCTGCTGTCGGCTTGCGCATGTACACTCACATGCGACAAAAGAGTTCCGCACGTTGGTCAGGTTATTGGCAGAGGTGCGCACATGCTCATCATACACCGTTACCAATGCTCGGTGTCGTTCCCACAGTCTTTCCACTCTGCCTGCCCAAGCTTGGTTCTGGGTTATGCTGGAAGCAGACGTCTCTCACAGCATCTCATTGCTGTGAGGGTCACGCATGTCTGGCGAGGGTGGTGGCGCTGGGCATGGACCATTCATGCGCAAGGTATGAAGCATGCCATCTGCCTCGTCCATGGTGAGAAACGGTGCTAGTGCGCTGGCTTCAAACGCATATGTTGCAGCAGCGTCCGCCATGCGTTCAGCAAGTTGGTACTCATACCGTGCCCAGTTGGTCTGAGACATGTTTGGCGTGAGACAAGCAATGCCGTTCTGCCGTTGGTCTTCAACAATGGTCTCGGGATCAGTGTCGCAATTCAGAGGTCTCAGAGCTGTGGTTGTCCTTGTCATTGGCTGACAGATGCGTAACTGATGTGAACCGTGAGAACGGGAACTTGAGAGCTGTCATCGAGAGCCGCGAGACACCGTCCTAGCAGCCCGAGGCAATCGGGAAGGGTGAGTGTGCCGCCTTGGACGCCGGAGGGCAAGGGGCATGTCGGGCTCTGGGTTATGTCGATGCGTGGGACGCCCACCGCTGATTTCTCCCGATTGCGTGGAGACGCGTCCTTGTGAGAGGACGATGTCCTCCGAAGTTCGCGCCGATGCTTGCATGCGTCGAGTGGTGCGGGCATGCGGCTCAGTGGGATACAGTGCATGATTCTCCGGAGAGTCACTACTGTCCGTGGACGATGCCGGTGCGTCAGCGATGACCTTCATGAAGTGTGCTGTGGTGGATCGATTGTTCACATGCACGAGGTAGCCGGTGGGAGGCACCTTCCCCGTCAGCAATCAAGCGTGCCGCTGACGTGGCACTTCCGTCACTTCAAATGTAAGTGGGACACATGATGGTCCCCTGTCATTGTCAATTAGCGTCATGCATTTTTCCCTGAGCAAAATTATCACATCGCACGCTGTCAACCAATTGTTTGGAAAGAGGACATCGTATGTGGATGTTTCGGAGACCTGCACCGGCAGGCTCCAGTGAATATTTCCGACCTATAGGGGAAATATGTCCATTTGTCACATTTTCAATGTTTTGGTCACATTTTCACATTTTCAATGCTTTGGTCACATTTTCAATGTTTCAATGGTGCTTTGGTTACACTTTCACCGTGTCTACGGCTCTTAGGTCACATAACTATAATTTCAATGGTGCTTTGGTCACACTTTAACTCTGTCTATAATACTTAGGTCACATTCTCACTGTTTAAATGGTGATTTGGTAACATTTTGACTGTGTCTATGGTGCTTTTGTCCCATTATCATTGTTTCAATTGTTCTTATGTCATTCTTTCACCCTGTTTATGGTGCTTAGGTCTCTTTATCACTATTTCAATTGTGTCTTGATCACACTTTCACTATGTTTATGGTGCTTTCGTCACATTATCATTGTTTCAATGGTGCTTTGGTCATACTTTCACTGTGTTTATGGTGCTTATGTCTCTTTAGCATCATTTCAATGGTGCATTGGGCACACTTTCACTGTGCCTATGGTTCTTCGTTTACATGATCACTGTTTCAATGGTGCTTTTGTCACAATATCACAATTTCAATGGTTCGTTGGTTACACCTTCACTGTGCCTATTGTTCTTATGTCACAATGTCACTAATAATATGGTGCTTTGATCATACGTTCACTGTTTCTGTGGTGCTTACCTTACATTATCACTTTTTCAATGGTACTTTGGTCACAATTTCACTATGTCAGTGGTGCATTGGTCACATTATCACTGTTTCAGTGGTGCTTTGGTCAAACATCCACTGTATCTATGGTTGTTAGCTCAACTTCTCTTTGTCTTGATGGTGCTTTGGTCTTACTTTCATTGTGTCCATGGTACTTTGGTCACATTATCTCAGTTTAACTCTTGTTCTGGTCACACCTTATTTGAATCTATGGTAACTATGTCACATTGTCATTGTTTCAATGGTGCTTTGGTCCCAGTTTCACTTTGTCATTTGTGTCTTGGTCATTTTTTCACTGTCTGTGGTGCTTATGTCACATTATCACTCTTTCAATGGCGCTTTGGTGACACTTTCACATTCATGTCGATGGAGCTTAGGTCACATTATTAATGTTTCAATGGTGCTTTGGTCCCACTTTCCCTGTGTCTTTAGTGCTTGGGTAAAATTATCACTATTCCAATGGTGCTTTGGTCAACTTCCACTGTGTCTATGTTGTTTTGGTCACATTATCACCGTTTCAATGGTGCTTTGGTCACACTTTCACTGTGTCTATGATACTAAGGTCACATTATCACTGTTCCAATGGTGCTTTGGTCACATGTTCACTGTGCTATGGTACTTTGGTTACATTATCACTGTTTCAATGGGGCTTTGGTCACATGCATATTGTTTCTATGTTGCTTAAGTCATGTTATCACTGTGTCAATGGTGCTTCGGTCATAGTTTCACTGTGTATGGTGCTCTGGTCACATTAGACGTGTTTCAATGGTGCTTTGGCCACACCTTCACTATGTCTTTTGTACTTTGGTAACATCATTTCTATTTCACTGGTACTTTGGGCACGCGTTTTTGTGCCTATGGTACTTTGGTCACATTATAATTGTTTCAATGGTACTTTGGTCACACTTTCACTATGTCTATGGTGCGTAGCTCATGTTATTACTGTTGAAATGGTGCGTTGGTCACAATTTCACTGTGTCTATAGTGCTTAGGTCACATTATCACTGTTTCATTGGTGCTTTGGTCACATATTCACATTTTCTATGGTTTTTAGGTTGCATTTATACTGTTTTGATGGCGCTTTGGTCATGCTTCCACTGTGTCTATGGTGCTTTGGTCACATTATCACTGTTTCAGTGGTGCTTGTATAACACTTTAACCGTGACTATGGCCCATACGTCATATAATGTTGGTTTCAATTGTGCTTTGGTCACATGTTCACTTTGTCTATGGTGCTTAGGTCACATTATCACTGTTTCAATGGTCCTCTAGTCACACTTTCACTGTGTCTATTTTGCTTATGTCATTGTATCACCGTTTAAATGGTACTTTGGTGAAACGTTTATGTGTCTATGGTGCTTTAGTCACATAATCACTGTTTCAATGGTGGTTTGGTCATACTTTGACTATGTCGTTAGTGCTTAGGTCACATTATCACTGTTTAAAAGTTGTGTTGAATTCACCTTCACTATGTACATGGTGTTTTGGTCATGTAATCACTGTTTCATTGGTGCGTTGGTCACACTTCCACTGTGTCTATGGTGCTGTGGTCTCATTATCACAGTTTTAATGGTTCTTTGGTAACACCTTAACAGTGTCTGTGGTGCTTTGGTCACATTTTTACTGTTTCAATTGTGTTTTGGTCCCACTTCCACTGTGTATTTGGTTCGTTGGTCACAATATCACTACTTCAATGGTGCTTTTGGTCATACTTTCACTGTATCTATAGTGCTTAGGTAACATTATTATCGTTTCAATGGTGATTTGGTCACACTTTTCTGTGTCCACGGTGCTCTGGTCACGTTATCACTGTTTCAATGGTACCTTTGTCAAATGTTCACTGTGATCATGGTGCGTCCATCCTGGCGCATTCTTGAATAGGTTGGTTTGTCTCCGTACGTTGATGTGGCCGATGTTTGCGTCGTCTTGAGGGAAGCCCTCAAGAGAGTACGCCCAGCGATATTCTTCGGCGGTGGGATTTCGCGCCTGACCCTGGACCAGGACTTTTCCTCCAGAAGGGGACTCGTCAGGTGGTGGTCCGCCTCCGTACGACGGTGTCTCATGGGAGCTGCGTTCCTTCTATCCTTCACGTGGTAATCGGCTAAGAGCATCCGCATTCTGGTTTGCAAATGCTGGTTGATATTTGATTGTGAGATTGTAACCTTGGAGAAGTAAGGCCCATTTACCAAGAATGTCTTTGTGGTTTTGCCTCGTAAGGATGATGATCCGTCAGGATGGTAAAGGACTTCCAATTCTTCACATAGTCTCAGTAGAATTGGATGGCCCACAAGACCGCCAGGCATTCCCCTTTCACAGGAGGATACTTAGGTTCCGCGTCGTTGAGCACGCGGCTACAATAACAGACCACCCTGATTATGTCCTCGTCTGCGTACCGAGACATGATAGCCCCCATGCCTTTCTAGGAGAAGTCCGTCGTGATGACGAATGGCAAGTTGAAGTTCAGGAACTCCAGCATTGGAGCCGTGATAAGGCAGTGCTGGATCTCAACCCATGCGAGCTGACAAGCCTCCGTCCACTCGAAGGGTTCATCTTGGTGAGTGAGGCATTGCAAAGGACGAACAATTTTTGCATGGTCACGAACGAACTTGCGGTAGAAGTTGACAAAGCCCAAGAAGATCTTGACATGAGATGATGTAATTGGGTGCTTCCATTCACAAACGGCTGTAGATATCCCTTGGGCACTGACGATAAATCCCAGGAATTCCATGCTTTCTGCCCCGATGACACACTTGGCTGCTTTCAACCAAAGATTCACCGAGCGTAGGACTGAAAACACGGCATCGAGCAAAGCCATCAGCACTTGGAAGCTAAACACAGCGACCATGACGTCATCCATGTAACAGCATGCATTAGGAACGTCTCGTAGTACTTGGTCCATCACGCGTTGAAACGTGGCACAGGCATTGTGCAACCCAAAGGGTATACAGATGAAGGCATAGAGCCCGTCCAGGGTAATGAAGGCCGTCTTCAGCATTGAGTTCCGGTCCATAGGAATAGTGTGGAATGCATATTTGACGCCAAGCTTGGCAAACCAACTCTTTCTGCGTTGTCGCTCTTGGATGTCAATGATGAGTGGCATGGGGTAAGCGTCCTCAACGGTGACCTTGTTGAGGTCATGGAAGTCGACAGAGTACTGTTTCGTGCCGTCCGGTTTCCCCACGATCACCAAGTTGGAGCGCCATGGATTTTCCACTTCAACAATCATGCCCTGCTCCTTGATTTCACGCAGGCCTTCATTAATGATATCCTTCTGGTCCTGGAGCGGGCGACGAGCCTTCTTCTTATGTACAGTTGCGTCCCCTGTGTTGATTACGTGTACCATGTTGACTGCCCCGATTTCCATTGACTTGCCTGCGAATACCTCCTCATGGTACGTAAGGAGCTCCTCAACGTCTTGCCTCTGTTCCTCCATCTGGAGCTCATGGAGCATGTGATTCCATCGTTGGGAATGTGGGACTGTGGATGGTGGCGGCCCCTCATCCCCCACTAGGCCGGTCCCGAGATCAGGATCGGGATCCCAATAATCATAGACCTGCAGGTTAAAATCGCGAGAGCCACCTGATGTGATGGCGAGGGCCTTCAACTGACGCACAGGTGGCTCGTCGTCAAGGCGTAGCCAGCTGACATCAGTCATTTGTTCCTCATCTAAGTCTTCGGAGTCGACCTCCTCACAGAGAGTCGTGTCGCTGTCACATATCAGCATTTTTCCTTTGCGCTCCGCCTCCTTGGCAAGAGCATCTGGGGTCATTGGATGCGTGATTGTCGGCATGAGTGGTTGGTCTAACACCGGAGGGGACTCCAAATGACCCGAAGTGATAGATGTCCGGCTGAGGTCATTGGGACGGCCGTCTATCGTGTTGAGGAGCATCCATCTAGGGGATTCTGCTGATGGCATGGGTATTCTACCCATGGGGAGCTGCGGCCAATCATCCGTCGGAGCAGCTAGTGCTCGTGTAGAGCATGGCTGCTTGGGTGTTGTCGTGGGAGTCATCATCTCTTCTTCCTCGACTTGTTGTGAAATAAAGGGAGAGGCATCGTGCTTTGAAAATGTCAGGATGGAGTACCTAGCTGTGCAATCCTCAGCTCAGGCTTTATCCAACAAGAAGGGATGACCAAAGTGTGTGGGCATAGACGTCCTTGGGCTCACAATCAGTGCTGCGCAGGTGGTATAACCTGATGAGGTCAGCTGCATGACTTCGTCAGCATACAACAGGCCTGCTTGGCGGGGAATGAGGTAATCTATTCCTAGCAGGACGTTGTAGGTACGGACCACCGTGACCTGCATCCGTACGACCTCGTGGATGAGGCCCACCTGCAAAGGAAGGTTGTCGACGACACCGTGTCCTGCATCCATTCCGCCAGATGCGTTCGTAAACACTTTGGACGTTGGTTGAATCTTGTGTTGCCAGCCAACCGCTTGCAGAACCTGGAGTGTCACCCTTGTGTGGGTAGCGCCACGGTCGATGATTGCTAGGAATTTCTTGCCACATATCCACACAAAACAGCTGGCCCCTTCATGGCGGGGAGCCTGCGTTCGTGGTGGTGCAAGAGGCATGGGCCGCCACCCCATGTGTCAATTTCAGCTTGGATAGCTACCTTGCTGAGTCGATCATGTGGGGCCTGGGTGCAACTGAGGCGAATGCCGAATGGGCAAAGCTTCTCATCGTACTCCTCCAGAACCGCCGCAAAGTCCGGGAGATGGGTGGGATTCTTCTGTAAGTATTCCCCCAGGAATATCTCCTGGAAGGGACGGTTGAAAGGGGTCTGAGCAACGGCCGTGGGCTCATTGTGTGCCGAGGGTGCAAAGGTCACCCTCTGGCGACGCGGAGGTGTGGGACCCCTTGGAGGCCGCACACACAATGCGGGTAGGAGCTTCGGAGGCGTCATCGAAATCTGGCTTGGTAAGCGGGTGGAGCACGCGTCGACACATGTTTGTAGGTCTGCCGCGGTCCGTTCCTTTTGCTCCTTGTATTGGCGCATGCGCTCCTACATCTCCACAATCGACCATCCTTCCAGGCCTTGTGCTTGAGCCACCGTGACCAGTTCCTGTTCCGCAGCCATTGGAGGGGTTTCCGTGGCCTGCTCTTTGGAGCGGGGAAGACCTAGCTTCACATTCCGTGCAAGCGTATCTGAAGTAGACAGTTAGGTGGCAGCTGGTATCTCTCCCATTTTCCTCTGCTGCGCATGCGCTTTCCATTACGCCGGTCCATTGCCCACTGGATCAGAGGAACGGGTGTTGACGTTGGGGCCGACTGCCTATCGGCCAACCACAGGTCCTGGTCCTGTTGATCCGTGTCCTTGGTATTGTCCTCCTCTGTGTGGCATGCCAGGTAGCAGGGCAGGGTTGGGACATTCCCGGTGCCGGTGAGTGAATTCGCCACACCCATAGCAACTTCCGGGTGGGAAATAATGGGGGCTCATTGGATTGGGTGCTGAAGCTCCTGTTGGCAAGCGGATAGTAGGAGCCACATTCTCCTTTGGAGCGGTTTGCTCTCGGGCCGCTCGGTACTTGATCTCCCTTTGCTGATGTTCACCTTCTTCCTTCAGCATGTCCGGCGTACCGAATTGTCGTAGATCCAATGTGTTGGCAATCACTGGGATAGGGGCATTACGGTGATACTATTTAATCATGCGCAAGAGTATGTCGATGCAGCGTGTTGAAATCTTCATGAATTTGTCATTGTGTAGCTTGATGTTTTCCCCGGTCTTCATGCGGATAGTGAGAATCTGGAGCTCTGCTTCTTTGAGTCTTACAGGGTTAATATCCTGGTCATCCTGTTCGCCGGATCGTCAAAGTCATCAAGTGGACGTTCTCTATGCTTTGTGGTGAACCACTCCACAGGTTTCCCTTGCAGCGGTAGATGTACCGCTGGGACAATGTAGTCAGGAGATAACCGTCCATAGTCGAGGCAGGTGCCCAACTTGGACAGCCACATGGCTACGTCCTCCTCTCGTTTACCTTTGAAGACGTCGAGCTTTGGGAGGGTGTAAGAAGCCTTCGCCGCTGGACTCAACGACAGTTCTTGCGGAGGCAACACCTGCACCTGTGCCCGTGGCTGGGCCCCCAGGTGGGGTTGATGCGCTCGCGCCAGGCCAACTGCTCTGGTACCAGCCGATGAAGCGATTCCCCCTCCCCTCGGTATGACACATCCTGCTTTGGTTCCTCCCAGTCCAGAACTCCCCACTTGCTGTCTTGCTGAATTTGCATGTACTCGCACGATGTACTGCTTGCCTCCATGAGCCACTGATCCATGTCCGGGCCCGGCCATACCACCCCTTGCTTGCGGTTTCTGCTGGAGTCTTTGTACCATATGGGTCGCTGATGCTGTGCTCGCTTGATGATGAGATGAATGCATCTTGGATTGGACAGGTGGCACAGTATATTTGGTTGACAAAGCCCTCGTCGGGATGTGCGCCTCTCAAAAGGCTCTCACTTGCCTGGTGGGTCCAGCCGTGGATGAAGGATTGATGCCTCCTTGAGCTGGGACTCCTCGGCGACACGACACTGCCAAAACAGAGGCCGCCTTGCCCGCCTGCTGCTGATGTTGGGATTGTTGCCCAATATCTCCGTGACATACAGTCATAGTGGATGGGCCTTCCCATCGGGTCTCCCTTGTCTGTTGTTCCACGACTTCCGGGCTCCTTTGCACACGTATTGGAGATACACCGCTGTCCGAGGCTTGCCGTCGTGGCTGAACAACGAGACGGGAGGGGGCTGTCCTAGGACGGAAAATCACAGGCTGACCAGGCTGTGCATGGTAGCCACGCCGTGCTACTCCTTATTGAAGGTTGTTGTACTTGCTAGCTGAGACCTGGTATTCCCAGACCATTGCTTTCCCCTCTGACCGTTTGTGACTCGTGTTATGGTTGGTGAATAGTGACCACCCATGTTAAAATTATTTGGTCATGGTCAGTGACATATGCCTAGTTTTGTTGCTTGGTGTGCATAGAGGCCACACCGTGCCACTACGTATTGAAGTTCTTTGTCCTTTCTACTCCATACATACGGTTCCCAAACCATTGTATATCCCTCCAACCATTTGTGACTTGTGTTATGAGTTGTCAATGTTGACCACACTTAGTGGACTTCTTCGGTCATAGTCAGTGACGTATGCATGCTTTCGTTAGTCACTGTGCACGCTAGCCACACCGTGCCACTACACGTGGAATGTCTTTGTACTTGCTAGTTGACAACTAGTGTTCCCAACCCATTGTTTCCCCCTCTGACCATTTGTGACTCCTGTTATGAGTTTGCAATATTGACCACACACTGTGAAATTCCTTTGGTCATGGTTAGTGACATATGCCTACTTTGGTTTGTCACTATACATGGTTGCCACGACGTCTCACTACGTATTGGAGGTCTTTGTGCTTTCTAGTTGATAGCTAGTCTTCCCAAACCATTGTTACCCCCTCTCACTATATGAGACTCGTGTTGTGAGTTTTCAACATCGACCACATGAAGTAAAATTCTTTGGTCATGGTCATTGACATATGCATACTTTGGTTCGTCACTGTGCTGTGTAGCCACACTGTGCCACTACATATTGAAGGCATTTGTACTTTCTAGTCAATAACTAGTATTCACAAACTATTATCTTCCACTATGACCATTTGTGACTCGAGTTATGAGTTTTCAACGTTTACCACACATGGTGACATTCTTTGGTCATGGCCATTGACATATGCCTACGTTAGTTGGTCATTGTGCATGGTATCCACACCATGCCACAACTTATTGAAGGTCCTTGTGCTTGCTAGTTGATACCTGGTTTTCCCAAACCATTGTTCCTCCCTCTGACCAGTTGTGACTCGTATTATGAGTTGTCAACGTTGACCACACACAGCAGATTTCTCTGGTCAAAGGCAGTACATATGCTTTATTTGGTTGGTCATTGTGGATGGTAGCCACATTGTGCTACTACTGATTGAGGGTCGTTGTACTTGCTACTTGATAACTGATATTCCCATACCAGGGTTTTCCCCTTTAACCGTTTGTGACTCATGGTATGGTAGGTGAACATTGACCACCCATATTGAAATTATTTGGTCATGGTCAGTGACATATGCCTAGTTTGGTTGTTTGGTTTGCATAGTAGCCACACCATGCCATTACCTATTGAAGTTCGTTGTCCTTTATAGTCGATACATAGGGTTCCAAAACCATTGTCTCTCCCTCTGACCACTTGTGACTCGTGTTATGAGTTGTCAACGTTGACCACACACAGGGGATTTCTTTGGTCAAAGGCAGTACATATGCCTACTTTGGTCGGTCATTGTGCATGGTAGCCACACCGTGCTACTACTGATTGAAGGTCATTGTACTTGCTACTTGATAGTTGATATTCCTAGACCATTGTTTCTCCCTCTGACTGTTTGTGACTCGTGTTATGGTTGGTGAACGCTGATCATCCATATTGAAATTCTTTGGTCATGGTCAGTGACATATGCCCAGTTTGGTTGTTTGGTGTGCGTAGTAGCCACAGAGTGCCACTACGTATTGAAGTTCTTTGTCCTTTCTAGCCCATACATAGGGTTCCCAAACCATTGTCTCTCCCTCTGACCATTTGTGACTGGTGTTTTGAGTTGATAATGTTAACCACACATAGTAGACTTCTTCGGTCATAGTCAATGACGTATGCATCCTTTGGTTGGTCACTGTGCATGCTAGCCACACCATGCCACTACTTGTTGAAGGTCTTTGTACTTGCTAGTTGATATCTAGTGTTCCCAACCCCTTGTTTTCCCCTCAGACCATTTGTGACTCGTGTTATGAGTTTTCAATGCACTTACACATACTCACACGCACTTACATGTACTTATACACACTTACACACACTAACACGCATGTACACACACTTACACACACTTACATGTGCTTACACGCACTTACATGTACTTACATGCACTTACACGCACTTACACGCACTTACACGCACTTACACGTACTTACACGTACGCACTTACACACACTTACACGTACTTACATGTACTTAAACGCACTTACATGCACTTATACGTGCTTACACGTACTTACACGTACTTACACGCACTTACACGTAGTTACACACAATTACACGTACTTACACATACTTACACGCACGTACATGCACTTACACATGCTTACACACACTTACACACACTTACACACATGTAGAGACACTTATACGCACTTACACGCACTTATACACACTTACACGCACTTATACACACTTATACGTACTTACACGCACTTACACGTACTTGCACATACTTACATGCACACACACGTACTTACACGCACTTCCATGCACTTACACGCACTAATACAAATGAACACACACTTACACGCACATATTTGTACTTACACGCACTTACACGCACTTACACGTACTTACATGCTATTACACACAGTTTCACACACTTACACGCACTTGCATGCACTTACACGCACTTACATGCACTTACACGTACTTACATGCACTTACACGTACTTATGCGTACTTACACGCTCGCACTTACACGCACGCACTTACGCGCCATTACATGCACTTACATGCACTTACGTGCATTTACATGCACTTACATACACTTACACATACTTTCACGCACTTACATGCACTTACACACACGTACACGTACATACATATACTTACACGCACTTACACACACTTACACGCTCTTATACACACTTGCGTGTACTTACATGTACTTACGCGCACTTACACACATTTATACACACTTATATGCACTTACATGCAATTACATGCAGTTACACACACTGACACGCACTTACAAGCACTTATACGCACTTATACACACATACATGCACTTACACATACTTACACGCACTTACATATACTTACATGCACTTACACGCAGTTACATGCAGTTACATACAATTACACATAGCTACACACAAAGACACGCACTTCCACATACTTATACGCACTTACACACACTCACACACACTTACATGCACTTAGAAGCACTTATACATACTTACACACACTTACATGCACTTACACATACTTACACGCAGTTACATATACTTACATGCACTTACACGCAGTTACATGCAGTTACATACAGTTACACACAGTTACACGGAAAAACACGCACTTACACATACTTATACGTACTTACACACACTCACACACACTTACACGCACTTACAAGCACTTATACGCACTTACACACACTTGCATGCACTTACACATACTTACACGCACTTACATATACTTACATGCACTTACACGCAGTTACATGCAGTTACATACAGTTATACACAGTTAGACGCAAAGACACGCACTTACACATACTTATACGCACTTACACACACTCACACACACTTACACAAACTTCGACGTACGTATACACACTTACACGAACTTAATTACACTTATACGTACTTTTACGTACCTACGTACAGTCACACGCAGTTATACATACTTATATACAATTGCACGCATGTACACACACTTACACGTACTCAGACACACACTTACACGTACTTACATGTACGTATATGCACTTATACGCACTTACACATACTTACACACACTTACATTCACTAATATGCAGTTACATGTAGTTACACGTAGTTACATGCAGTTACACACAGTTACACGTAGTTACACATACTTACACACACTTACATGCACTTACACACACTTATACCTACTTATACATACTTACACACACTTACACGTACTTACACGCACTTACACGCACTTACAGGCAGTTATACGCACTTACACATACTTATACGTACTTAATCGCACATACACCCACTTACGGGCACTTACACGTACTTACACGTACTTATATGCACTTACACACACCTACACACACGTATATGCACTTACACACACTTACACGTACTTACACGCACTTTCACGTTCTTACACACACTTACACGCACTTATGTACACTTACACGCACTTGTATGTACTTACACACACTTACACACACTAACACACACTAATACGCATGTACACCCACTTACACAACCTTACAGACACCTACATGCACTTTCATATACTTACACGCACTAAGACACACTTACACGTACTTACATGCACTTACACGCACTTATAAACACTTACACACAATTACACGCACTTACACGCACTTACATCCACTTACACGCACTTACATGCACTTACACGTACGAACACACACTTTCACGCACTTACACACACATACACACTCTTACACACACTTACACATACTTACACATACTTACACGTACTTACACGTACTTACGCATACTTGTGTGCACTTACACACAGTTACACGCACTTACATATACTTGCATACACTTACACGCACTTACACGCACTTGTACGCACTTACACGCACTCACATGCATTTACACACACTTACAAACACTTACACATACTTACACACACTTACACACACTTACACACATTTATACGTACTTATAAGCACTTACACACACTCATACGTACACACACGCACTTACACACACGTACATACACTAACACACATGTACACACACTTACACGCACTTACACGCACTTATACGTACGTACACACACTTATATACACTTACATGAACTTACACGCACTTACACATACTTACACACAGTTACACGCAGTTAGTGTTGGAAAAATGATGAAATGGGGTATGCGCCAAAACGGCATAACGCAGAGGGCCAGGGGAGAGGCGCCACTCTCTCCCCTGACCCTCCGCCACCTATGCTACCCTACACTATGCCTCATGTCTACCGCTGGGTCAGGAGAGAGGGTAGTCCTATGCCTCCACTGCCTATTCATATGTACCTGTTGTTTGAGAGAGGCATGACCACGAGCAGCATTTATTGTGTAGACCTCTGCACTACTGTCTGAAGTGGTCTGGAAGCGGTAGACTGAGTGGAGCTCTGGCAGGAGGCTGATGTGGCATCTTGAAAGGCGTAAAAAAACAAAGTACCAGACTACCAGTCCGGTTGATATGGGGGAAGACAATGCGAACAATTGGGAGGGGGGGGGGATGTGGCATCGATAAACATCAATGACACAGAAACTCGGAGGCCAGTCAATCCAAGATCAACGGCGCACGACCAACGTATTAATGGCATAACCCGGATCACATCAAACGACACCAAAGAACAGCACTATTCATGTCTCACCGGAGAAGCAGTGTGACCGGGACCTAAGTGCACACAACAAAGGCGGCAGGTGCCGGCGGCAGAGGGCAGAAGCGTGGCTACGGAGCGAGAGGTACAGGAAGTGAAGGCGAGCAAAGCAGATTTTGAGGCAGAGTTGATCCTGTTTTCATTATCCTTTTCAGGAATAGATGTCAGTAGCATCTTTACCCAGGAGTTAGTAGATTCTGATGAAGGACGTTCATTTCTCTATCGCTGATTGAGCAGATCTGGCTGTCAGCGTCTGTGCTGATCTGCTCAGGTTCTGAGCGATTGGTTTCCGCTGTCCAGCCAGTTTTCTTGTGGCATTCAAAGATCTCCAATTCTAACATTTGGTATCAGAGCAAGGTGTGCCACAAATCACTCAAGGACTGGTTGCGCTGTTCAAAGGGATCAAGGAAACAACGTCCAGACTCATGGCGATATTCCACGGAGGCGGCATGGGTGATCAGCTCAAATTTCAGCCGTTTGACGGCACCAACTACAATGACTTTGCATTCAACATGAAGATGGTCTTCTTGGCTAAATGAATGTGGGGAGTTATCTCTGATCCTCCCACTGAGACACTGGCAGCCGATGCCACTGAAGATGCCCGACTCCAACGGCAACAAAGATGTGACCAGACCTTTGCTCTGCTTGCCATGCAAGTCTCTGACAGGTTGAAAATTTTAATCAAAGACGGCAACCCAACACTGGATCCAAGACGTGCATGGTTGGCACTTCAACAGCGCTACCTGAAAGTGGGGGACTCAGAACTCCACAACCTCCTCATCCAATTCTGTGAACTCAAGATGGGTGACATGACCAAATTGGAGGATCACGTGGCACAATTGAAGCAGCTGGCTGACCGCATTGCAGCCATGGGGCAGACACTCTCTGAAAAAGTGGTTTTACTTCGACTCTTTGCAGGTTTACCCTACAGATTCAACAACATTGTTGAACAGCTACTGGCCTTCCAAGAACAGGGCGCAATATTTGATATGATACTTCAGACTCTGGAAGCTGCCAGACTATTACCAGGAAACAGCCAATGGAGGAAATGCAGCTGCTAATGTCGCCCCCGGAGGACAAGTTGCTGCGGCAGCAGCACCTGCGGCAGTCAGAGTCTATTAACTTACCTTGGAACGTGCATGTGACAGTCGAGCTGAAGAAAAGCACCTGAAAAGCCCCGAAAGTATTGAAGCCGCTCTTGCTGCAAAATCTGGACATCATTATCAGCAGCAACGACAGCCTCCTAGATATCAAGGCCCTGGACAGGGAGGTTTCTCTGGCTCCAGATTCATATCAAATCCAAACCTCCAGAGACATCAAGCCCGCAGTGGGATTATTCCAGCAGGAGCACCAAGAAGTAAAGGTTTTGAAAATGTAAGATGTTGGAAATGTCAGCAACTGGGACACCTGAACCGCTTCTGTGACAAACCACGTCAACCAAGACATCCCAGGGCTCAACATGCCCTGCTGACAACAGACACCTTTCAAGCAGAGACTCCATCCAGCCTTATTGGCAGCTTCAGATAAATGATGACTCAAATGACTAAAAATTGGAATCAACTGCTTTTCCAATTGGAAACCCTTGGAAACACCAACATCACCAGCGCCAATTTGGACAACACCAGCATAAATTTCATCACTCCTGGTGATGACATTCCATCAACTGCACCCTCAGCTGCCATCCACAAAGAGGCCTCAGAATATGCATAGGTCATCCTGGAAGAATTGGCACTCTGCACCATTGACAGTGCCATCCTGCTGGCGGCTGGTATTCTGGCTTGGATTCTTGACTCTCGAAGTACCAGGCACATGACTTGCAACAGAGCCTGGTTTACAGACTACAAAGAGTTCAAGAATCCAAAGCCGGTTTGGATAGGAGATGGGCGCATCATTCCTGCCGTTGGTGTTGGCACTGTCAAAGTCTCTATCAGTTTCCAAAAGAAAGTGGCCTCCCGCACCTTCTCTGATGTTCTGTTTGTCCCAGATTTGGCTGCTCATCACTGTCCGTAACAGGACTCATTGACAAATGCTGCAATGTTTTTTTTTGGAGCTGACAGGAGCTGCCGTATCTTTGCTGTAAATGGACACATTATAGATGAAGCCAAAAGAGAAGGCAACTTGACCATTCTTCCAACGCTGGACCTCGAACCAGATGACAACACACCTGAAGTGGCTTTAGCCGCCAGTGGGCCCTCAAGTTCCTCGTCACCACCACCTTCGTCTGACCTCCTGATGATGTTATGGCACCAACAACTTGGTCATGTAGGTTTTTCCACATTGGTGACCATGTCCAAACAGGGCATTGTTGACTCACTGCCCCGCACATTGACACAGCTCAGCTCCATCTGCTGTAAAGGGTGTCTCACAGGCAATTAACAACAGCAGCCCTTCTCCACTCACTCTGACGTCCGAGCTTCTGACAATCTTCATCTGGTCCACATGGATCTTTGCTGCATCGAAGACCCCTCTATCTCTGGCAAGCACTACTTCCTTCCTCTTCTTGACGATTTTACCCACTATGTTTGGCTGCGCTTCTTGCATCACAAGTCTGAAGCCGCAGAACACATCATGACATGGGTGCGCCCTGTTGAAAAAAAAAACTGATCAGTGTGTTAAAGCTTTCCGCTCTGACAATGGTGGCAAATTTGTGAATCATACACTCACCACCTTCTATGAAGCTCATGGAATCCAGCATCAATGGACAGTGCCTCATATGCCTCATCAGAATGGCCGTGCCGAGTGCATGAATCGCACCCTGCTTGAAAAGGAAATCTCCATGCTCCATCCTGCATGTCTGCCTACCGGTTTTTGGACAGAGGCTGTTAACACAGCCGGATATCTCCTCAACCGTCTTCCTTGCAAATGTCTTCACAACCACATCACGCCGTATGAAAGCTGGCATGGTCACCCCCCAAATGTTGGCCATCTGAAAGTTTTTGGGAGCGGGGCCTGTGCCTGTGTCCAACCCGGTGCTCGGGACAAACTGGGCTCCCATACCCAGAAGGGCATCTTGGTGGGATATGCAGACAACAGCCAAGCATGTCGCATCTGGGATCCGGTGGCCAAATGCATTGTTCGAAGTCGGAGTGCCACTTTTGATGAAACCCTGACTGATCAGGTTGCTTTATCCTCCGCTCCTCCGCAGCTCCACGTCATCTCCGTGGACCCTGAACCTCTTCTTCCTCCTCAGCACCCTGTTGACTTTGGTCCTGATGAGCACGCCGGCATCATCCATCCTATTGCTCCTGCAACTGACCGCCCTGTGGTGCCTCCACCTGCGTCGCCTCCGCCGCCACCTCCACCACCACCCTCAGCACCTTGACTCTCTCGCAACTGGCCCAAGGACTACGATCCCACAGCCCGACCAAGCCGTTCCTCGCACCGCACCAACCTCAAAGCTCTCACTGCTGTTTTTTCCCGTGGGGCTGCCCCTGCTCTTCCAGCTCCTCCCGCTCCCCCTGATTCTCCTATACCTCCTGAGTCTCCCTTCTTCGACTATGCTTTTGTCACCCCTGTGGTGGACCCAGTTAGCTACAAAGATGCCATGTCTCGTCCCGACTTTGCTGATTGGAATTCCGCAGTTGTTGGCGAGTTTGAGCAACTACAGAAGCAACAGACCTGGACTCTGGTTGATCTTCCACCAGGTGCCCCCGTTGTTACGTGTAAGTGGATCTTCAAACGCAAGCTTGATGAGCATGGTCTTCCCAACAGATACAAGGCTCGCCTTGTGGCGCGTGGTTATAGTTAAGTTCAAGGTGTCAACTACAGTGACACCTTTGCCCCAGTTGCCAAGTGCAGCTCCATCCGCATCATCCTTGCTCTGGCGGCTCACGAGAAGTGGTTCCTTCATCAGATGGATGTTAAATCCGCCTTTCTCAGCGGGGAACTTGATGACATTTTCACGACTCATCCTGAGGGCTTTCTCCAGCCCAGGGGGGGGGGGGGGGAGATCAAGGTATTTCGGCTGCTCAAAACCCTCTACGGCCTCAAGCAGATGCCCATGCAATGGAACAAACACATCCATGATTTTACCACACAGTCACATTATTTGGTCATGGTCAATGACATATGCCTTCTTTGGTTGGTCATCGTGCATGGTATACACACCGTGCCAAAACTTACTGAAGGTCCTTGTGCTTGCTAGTTGATACATGGTGTTCCCAAACCATTGTTTCCCCCTCTGACCATTTGTGACTCGTATTATGAGTTGACAACGTTGACCACACACAGCCGATTTCTATGGTCAAAGACAATACATATGCCTACTTTGGTCGGTCATTGTACATGGTAGCCACACCGTGCTACTACTGATTGAAGGTCGTTGTACTTGCTAGTTGATAACTGATATTCCCACATAATTCTTTCCCCCTCCAACCATTTGTGACTTGTGTTATGGTTGGTGAACGTTGACCACCCATATTGAAATTCTGTGGTCATGGTCAGTGACATATGCCTAGTTTGGTTGCTTGGTGTGCCTATTAGCCACACCATGCCACCACGTATTGATGTTCTTTGTCCTTTCTAATCGATACATAGGGTTCCCAAACCATGGTCTCTCCCTCTGACCATTTGCGACTCGTGTTATGAGTTGTCAATGTTGTCCACACATAGTGGACTTCTTTGGTCATAGTCAGTAACATATACATCCTTTGGTTGGTCACTGTGCACGCTAGCCAGACCGTGCCACTACTTGTTGAAGGTCTTTGTACTTGCTAGTTGATAATTAGTATTCCCAACCCATTGTTTCCCCCTCTGACCATTTGTGACTCGTGTTACGAGTTTTCAACGTTGACCACAGACTGTGAAATTCTTTTGGTCATCGCTAGTGACATATGCATACTTTGGTTTGTCACTGTACATGGTTACCATGCCATGTCACTACGTATTCATGGTCTCTGTGCTTTCTAGCTGATAGCTAGTCTTCCCAAACAATTGTTACCCCCTCTGACTATGTGTGATTTGTGTTGGGAGTTCTCAGCATTGACCACATGAAGTGAAATGATTTCTTTATGGTCAGTGACATATGCATACTTTGGTTGGTCACTGTGCATTGTAGCCACACCGTGCCACTACATATGGAATGTATCTGTGCTTGCTAGTCGATATCTAGTATTCACAAACCATTATCTCCCACTCGTACCATTTGTGACTCGTGTTATGAGTTGTCAAAGTTTACCACACATAGTGACATTATTTGGTCATGGTCAGTTACATATGCATACTTTGGTTGGTCATCCTGCGTGGTATCCACACCGTGCCACACGTTATTGAAGGTCCATGTGCTTGCTAGTTGATACCTGGCGTTCCCAACCCATTGTTTTCCCCTCTGACCATTTGTGACTCGTATTATGAGTTGTCAACGTTGACCACACACAGCGGATTTCTTTGGTCAAAGGCGGTACATATGCCTAATTTGGTCGGTCATTGTGCATGGTAGCCACACCGTGCTACTACTGATTGAATGTCATTGTACTTGCTAGTTGATAACTGATATTCCCAGACCATTGTTTTCTCCTTTTACCATTTGTGACTCGTATTAATGTTGGTGAACGTTGACCACCCATATTCAATTTCTTTGGTAATGGTCAGTGACATATGCATAGTTCGGTTGTTTGGTGTGCATAGTAGCCACACCGTGCCACTACGTATTGGAGTTTGTTATCCTTTCTAGTGGATACATAGGGTTCCCAAACCATTGTCTCTCCCTCGCACCATTTGTGACTCGTGTTATGAGTTGTCAATGTTGACCACACATAGTGGACTTCTTCGGTCATAGTCAGTGACGTATGCATCCTTTGGTTGGTCACTGTGCACGCTAGCCACACCGCGCCACTACTTGTTGAAAGTCTTTGTACTTGCTAGTTGAGAAGTAGTGGTCCCAACCCATTGTTTCCCCCTCTGACCATTTGTGACTCGTGTTAGGAGTTTTCAACGTTGACCACGCACTGTGCAATTCTTTTGGTCATGGTTAGGGACATATGCCTACTTTAGTTTGTCACTACACATTGTTTCAACGCCGTGTTACTACGTATTGATGTTCTTTGTGCTTTCTAGTTGATAGCTATTCTTCCCAAACCACTGTTACCCCCTCTGATTATCTCTGACTCGTGTCGTGAGTTGTCAACATTGACCACATGAAGTGAAATTCTTTGGTCATGGCCAGTGACATATGCATACTTTGGTTGGTCAATGTGCATTTTTGCCACACTATGCCAGTACATATGGAAGGTATTTGTGCTTGCTAGTCAATAACCAGTATTCACAAACCATTTTATTGCACTCTGACCATTTGTGACTTGTGTTTTGCGTTGTCAAAGTTTACCACACATTGTGATATTATTTGGTCATGGTCAGTGACATATGCCTACTTTGGTTGGTGATCGTGCATGGTATCCATGCCATGCCACAACTTATTGAAGTTCCTTGTGCTTTCTAGTTGATACCTGGTGTTCCCAAACCATTGTTTCCCCCTCTAACCATTTGTGACTCGTATTATGAGTTGTCAATGTTGACCACACACAGCGGATTTCTTTGGTCAAAGGCAGTACATATGCCTTTTTTGGTCGGTCATTGTGCATGTTAGCCACACCGTGCTACTACTGATTGAATGTCATTGTACTTGCTAGTTGATAACTGATATTCCCAGACCATTGTTTTCTCCTCTTACCATTTGTGACTCGTGTTAATGTTCGTGAACGTTGACCACCCATATTGAAATTCTTTGGCAATGGTCAGTGACATATGCATAGTTTGGTTGTGTGGTGTCCATAGTAGCCACATCGTGCCACTACGTATTGGGGTTTGTTATCCTTTCTTGTCGATACATAGGGTTCTCAACCAACTGTCTCTCCCTCTGACCATTTGTGACTCGTGTTATGAGTTGTCAATGTTGACCACACATAGTAGACTTCTCCGGTCATATTTAGTGATGTATGCATCATTTGATTTGTCACTTTGCACGCTAGCCACACCGTGCCACTACTTGTTGAAGGTCCTTGTACTTGCTAGATTGATAACTAGAGTTCCCAACCCCTTGTTTCCCCCTCTGACCATGTGTGACTCGTGTTATGAGTTTTCAATGCTGACCATACACTGTGAAACTCTTCTGGTCATGGTTAGTGACATATGCCTACTTTGGTTTGTCACTATACATGGTTACCACACCGTGTCACTACGTATTGAAGTTCTTTGTGCTTTCTAGTTGATGGCTAGTCTTTCTAAACCATTGTTACCCCCTCTGACTATCTATGACTCGTGTTGTGAGTTGTCAACATTGACCACATGAGGTGAAATTTTTTGGTCATGGTCAGTGGCATATGCATACTTTGGTTGGTCACTGTGCATTGTAGCCACACTGTGCCACTACATCTGGAAGGTATTTGTGCATACTAGTCGATAAGTAGGATTCAAAAATGATTTTCTTCCACACTGACCATTTGTGACTTGTTTTGTGAGTTTTCAAAGTTCACCACACATAGTGACATTGTTTGGTCATGGTCAGTGACATATGCCTACTTTGGTTGGTCATCGTGCATGGTATCTACACCGTGCCACAACTTATTGAAGGTCCTTGTGCTTGCTAGTTTATACCTGGTGTTCCCAAACCATTGTTTCCCCTTCTGACCATTTGTGACTCGTATTATGAGTTGTCAACGTTGACCACACACAGCGGATTTGTTTCGTCAAAGGCAGTACATATGCCTACTTTGGTCAGTCATTGTGAATGGTAGCCACACCGTGCTACTACTGATTGAATGCCGTTGTACTTGCTAGTTGAGAACTGATATTCCCAGACCATTGTTTCCCCCTCCGGCCGTTTGTGAGTCGTATTATGGTTGGTGAACATTGACCACCCATATTGAAATTCTTTGGTCATGGTCAGTGACATATGCATAGTTTTGTTGTTTGGTGTGCATAGTAGCCACACCGTGCCACTGTGTATTGAAGTTTCTTTGTCCTTTGTGGTTGATACATAGGGTTCCCAAACCATTGTTTCTCCATATGACCATTTGTGGTTCGTGTTATGTGTTGTCAATCTTGACCACACATAGTGGACTTCTTCGGGCATAGTCAATGACGTTTGCATCCTTTGGTTGGGCACTGTGCACGCTAGCCACACCGTGCCACTACTTGTGAATGGTCTTTCTACTTCAGTTTTGACCCGGGGTTCCGAGGTGACCCTGTCACCGCGGCCGCGGAACCCCGGTCCACATCGATGGGGCCTCGATGTGGACCGCGTTCGCGTTCGCCAAAAAACGCGAGGTGGGGNCCCCCACTGCCCAGCCACCACCCTCGCTCGCACGTCCTCCTCCACAAATTCCTTTTGTATTCAACTTTCAAACCCATGTCATATTAGGGTTTGAGATTTTCTTTTAAAATCTTTGAACCAGGGTTTACATTCCAATGATATCTGAAATTATCTTAATGGACATATATTTCTGAATTTTTCTTGAATTGAGGTGTCAAGTGAAAATGAAAGTTGTTGTGGTGTATGATAGGGATATCCGACAGGTGGCAGATATTTCGTCCACCAATCACTGGTTGTTTCACTGCCACATCAACGATTACTCCTGCTGCACAGTTTGAGTCCACGTACGTGGATGATTGTTGATTTCTTTCTGAATATTTTTACTTTCATTTCTGTCCGCAAATTGTACTTCAGTCCATTTTTTAAACTGTCATTTTGTGCGCTCCTGGTGGCAAAATCAGCGCAAACACGAGGTTCACGATGAAACTCACAGCTCGAAAGTTTTGCAATGCCCCTTTTTGTTTTCGACGCATTCGATCGCCATCTACCAATCAGTTCATGCAATCGATCCCCGTCGGTTGCTTGATCTCCGTCGATCGCTCTACCGACGGCGAGCAAGAACCGACGCTCCATTGCAGTCGATCGATTGGCTGACGGCCGAGGAACGATCGACGAGGGCTAATCGTCGATGGGACCACTGCCGGTGGTCGCCGGCTGTGCATCCATCGACGGTGGCTCCTCGTCGGATCGATCCACTGCCGGTGGTCGCCGGCCGTGGATCCATCGACGGTGGCTCCTCGTCGGATCCATCCACAGCCGGTGGTCGCCGGCTGAGGGCTGACCAGCCCGCCGACCATTGATCTGCTTGGATCGATGGTGGACGGAGCATGGATCCAAAGGCCGACGAGGCCTGGCGGGGAGCAGGAGGCAGGGGCAGGGCCTCGCAACCACCCACCAGTCGGGTCCTATGCCTTGAGTGAGGCTGATGAGGCCTGGCAGGAGGCAGGGGCCAAGGCCCTCGCAACCACCCACCGCTCGGGTGGTTGACGATCGATCCGCGTCGTAACAACGCTATGAACTACCACTAGTCGTTCCGCGTCAATTAGACGCGAATAGAGCGTGGCGATTGTAGGAACGAGGTGCATCCATGGCACCTCGGCGCCAGACTGCACCATCTGTGATGGAATCCACCTCCCTTGCATCTTCAACCTCTGTTGCCTCTGCGTACCGTCTGAACCACGCGGACTTCAACCCCCCTCCTGCCGGGCGTCTCCATGGAGATCATCTAACGCTGGCCCTCTCGCGTCACTGTCAACCAGCGCCTACAGCCTCAAGGAAACCTGGGTTCTTTTGTGGCTCATGCGGCGTTACGTCAAGCGGCACTTGCGACCGCATCCGCGGGCATTTCGGTATCCCAAACGGCAACATCGCCACGTGCCCGTTCCCACCGCCTCACGCCAGAGACGTTCTTGGCCTTGAGAGGGCCCCTCGTCCAGCAGCCGACTGGAAACCTGCTTGCTCCCGTCTGTACAACGGCCTCGGGGATTCATGGGGTACAAGCAGCAAGCCTGTGAAATGGGTTAACTTGGCGGAGAGCTTGCAGCGACAGAAGACTCTGCGCCGAGCTGGCCTACCAAGTGGTGATGATGAGGGTGATGCAACCGGTGCCGGTCCTGGCATGGATTGTGCTAGCATGAGCTCCATTGACCAACAGATAAGGCGGCAGCAAGACGAAGCACTCCTCAGAGCAGCAGACCTTCATGGACAGCAGCAGCAGCAGCAGCAGCAGCTGTACCAGCAGCAGCACGTGTACCAGCAGCAGCCACAGGTGTACCTGCAGCAGCCGCCGGCGTACCAGCAGCAGCCGCAGTTGTGCCAGCAGCAGCCGCAGACAGTTCGGCTGGTGGATGTAAACCGGATGGCTGGTATGGTTCAAACGTCCGTGAGGCTGCATTGTGAGGCAGCCGGGAACAAGAGCTGCCAGATGGCGATAGTCAAGCTCATGGCCTGTGCTGCGTACCCAATCAGCTTCTCAAGTGAGCCGCTGCTGAACGAGGTGGTGCGCACTGGCCGAAGCACCAACAGCTCATTTCGACTTCCAAGCCGAGGCACTGTCGTGAGTGACATACTGCCAGCATTGGACAAGAAGTTAGAGGTCAAGGATGCGTCGCTGAAGCAAGCCTGGCCCATTTATGTCGTCACAGTTGCCGTGGACGAGTGGGCGGATCAGCAGCAGCGTCCAATTTACAATGCGATGGCTGTAAACGCCAAGGGTGCCTGTCACGTGTTTTCACGTGATGCCAGTGGGAAGACCCGCAATGCATCCCACATGGGGGCCATGATTGAGGAGGCGGTGGAGGCCGTCGGTCTCAAGCATGTGGTGTCCGTTGTCTGCAACAACAGAGCAGTCAACAAACGCGCATTCCAAGACCTGGCAGGGAAGTATCCAAAAGTCATGTGGCAAGGTTGCTGTGCACACAACTGTGACCTTGTCATGAAGGACATTGGCAAGACAGAGTGGGGGTCGGCAATCTTGTCCAAAGCTGAGATGGTTGTCACATTTTTTTGCAACAACGACATGCCACGGACCTGGTTGAAGCAACAGTCGGGTGGGCAGGTCTTGCACGCCAAATGCGACACGCGTTTTGCATCTGCGCACTCCATGCTGCAGCGCCTGCTAGACAAGCGTTCATTTCTGTTGAAGCTGGTCAACCATGAGTGCTGGGCGGCCATGGGCAGTCAGCGGGATGCGATGTTCAAGGCATGCAAGAAGGCTGTGAGATGTCTTGTGCGCCGCCGCGTGTTTTGGCTACAGGTTCGCCAGCAGAGAGATTTGTTGACGCCGTTGGTGACCGTGCTGTGCATTGCTGACACGCCGGGAGGGGCAGCGGGTGAGATATATGAAGGGTTGCTTGATTGCATGAGTGATCTTGCTGCACTGTCGCGCCCCCGCGGGCGCAAGCCAGCAAAGGTTGCTGCTGCGCCTGTGAAGCATGCTATGCAACGCCTACAAGCCCGCTGGACTGCTGACATGAGCTGCCCATTGTATGCTGCTGCGCGCCGTGTGCACCCGCGCCACTTTGGCAATGACCTGGGGGGTGAGGTTGACATGGTTACGGCTTGGTCCACAGTGGTGGATGCGCTTGTGCCTGAGCAGAAGAAGGATGAGCTGCAGAAGGAGCTGGAGGCTTTCCAGCTCTGACGTGTCACTGTTGACGTCATCGCCCTCACCACGAAGCGCCTGAGTGACAAGGCGCGGGCGGCCGTGGGAAAGGTGGTGTCCTCTGCACTGGCACCGTACGAATGGGCGTCACTCCACTTGGCGCACCTTCCCACCCTCTGCGAGTTTTCCATCAAGGTTCTCTCTCAGCCGTGCGCCTCCTCCGACTGCGAGCGTGTCTTCTCCACCCACCAGCTGATTCACACTGCACGCCGCAACCGCCTTAGCGTCAGCACGCTGGAGATGCTGGTGCGCTGCAACGTGCGGCTGCGCCGTCAGTACAAGGCAAGTAGAAGGTGGTGCAAGTCCACCAACTTCACGGTGCCCGACGACTCGGAGAGTGAGGAGGACGGTGAGCTTGTGGCGGATGTGGAGGAGGAGGAAGCCGGGGAAGGCGGGGCAGCTGATGATAGTTCTGATGAGGAAATGGTGGAGGAGGAGGAAATCTACGTTGAGGGTGAAGCTGAGGAGGACGGTGGGGAGCAGCAGCAGCAGCAGCCCGTGACCATGACAGCGCTGGAGGCGGCTGGGGAAGACCCGCCCTCTTTTGCGAGGGCGGTTCGAACCAGGAAGGAAGTGGAGAGCCTGCTGGATGAGGGAGGGAGTGTGGCAGCTGCTGCTGCAACGGGGGAGGTGGGAGTGTATGGAGACATGGCCGGAGAGGGTGCTAGAGAGGGAGGCTCGGACGTCGGAGATGGGACGGGG
>SZWC01000311.1:135988-156896 GCA_023375785.1 Penium margaritaceum | reverse complement strand
CCCCCCCCCGGGCCGATGTACCGGGGTGGCCGATGTGGCCGATGTGCCAACCCTCAGCCCGATGTGCCGAGGTGCACATCAATGTACCGGGGTTCGGGATGGCCAGGTCAACACTGTTCTCCTTGCTAGTTGAAAACTAGTGTTCTAGATCCATTGTCTCCCCCTCTGACCAGTTGTGACTCGTGTTATGAGTTTTCAACGTTGACCACACACTGAAATTCTTTTGGTCATGGTCAGTGACATATGCCTAGTTTGGTTTGTCACTGTTCATGCTTACCACGCCGTGTCACGACGTATTAAAGGTCTTTGTGCTTTCTAGTTGATAGCTAGTCTCCCCAGACCATTGTTACCCCCCTCTGACTATCGCTGACTCGTGTTGTGAGTTGTCAACGTTGACCACATGAAGTTAAATTCTTTGGTCATGATTACTTACATATGCATACTTTGGTTGGTCACTGTGCATGGTAGCCACGCTGTGCCACCACTTATTGAAAGTATTTGTACTTGCTAGTCAATAACTAGTATTCACAAACCATTATCTTCCACTGTGACCATTTGTGACTCGTGTTATGCGTTGTCAACGTTTACCACACATAGTGAGACTATTTGGTCATGGTCAGTGACATATGCCTACTTTGGTTGATCATCGCGCATGGTATACACACCGTGCCACGACTTATTAAAGGTCCTCGTGCTTGCTAGTTGATGCCTGGTGTTCCCAGACCATTGTTTTCCCCTCTTACTATTTGTGACTTGTATTATGAGTTGTCAATGTTGACCACACACAGCGGATTTCTTTGGTCAAAGGCAGTACATATGCCTACTTTGGTCGGTTATTGTGCATGGTAGCCACACCGTGCTACTACTGATTGAAGATCGTTGTACTTTCTAGTTGAGAACTGATATTCCCAGACCATTGTTTCCCCCGCTGACGGTTTTTGACTCGTGTTACGGTTGGTGAATGTTGACCACCCATATTGAAATGATTTGGTCATGGTGAGTGACATGTGCCTAGTTTGGTTGTTTGGTGTGCATAGTAGCCACACAGTGCCACTACGTATTGAAGTTCTTTATCCTTTCCAGTCGATACATAGGGTTCCCAGACCATTGTCTCTCCCACTAACCATTTGTGATTCATGTTATGAGTTGTCAATGTTGATCATACACAGTGGACTTCTTTGCTCATAGTCAGTGACGTATGCATCATTTGGTTGGTCACTGTGCACGATAACTCCCGTGCCACTACTTGTTGAAGGTCTTTGTACTCGCTAGTTGATAACTAGTGTTCCCAGCCCATTGTTTCCCCCTCTGACCATTGGCGACTCGTGTTATGAGTTTTCAATGTTGACCACACACTATGAAATTGTTTTGGTCATGGTTAGTGACATATGCCTACTTTGGTCTGTCACTGTACATGGTTACCACGCTGTGTCACTACGTATTGAAGGTCTTTGTACTTTCTAGCTGATAGATAGTATTCCCAACCCATTGTTACCCCCTCTGACTATATGTGACTCGTGTTGTGATTTCTCAACATTGACCACATGAAGTGAATTTGTTTGGTCATGGTCAGTGACATATGCATACTTTGGTTGGTCACAGTGCGTTGTATCTACACTGTGCCACTACATATTGAAGCTATTTGTACTTGCTAGTCGATAACTAGTATTCGTAAACCATGATCTTCCACTTTGACCATTTGTGACTCGTGTTATGAGTTGTCAAAGTTGACCACACATAGTGACATTCTTTGGTCATATTCAGTGACATATGCCTACTTTGGTTGGTCATCGTGCATGGTATCCACACCGTGCCACAACGTATTGAAGGTCCTCGTGCTTGCTAGTTGATACCTGGTGTTCCCAAACCATTGCTTTCCCCCCTGACCATTCGTAACTCGTATTATGAGTTTTCAACGTTGACGACACACAGCAGATGTCTTTGTTCAAAGGAAGTACATATGCCTACTTTGGTCAGTCATCGTGCATGGTAGCCACACCATGCTACTACTGGTTGAATGGCGTTATACTTGCTAGGTAAGAACTGATTTTCCCTGACCATTGTTTCCCCCTCTGACCGTTTGTGACTTGTGTTATGGTTGGTGAACGTTGACCACCCATATGGAAATTCTTTGGTCATGGTCAGTGACATATGCCTGGTTCGGTTGTTTGGTGTGCATAGTAGCCACACCGTGCTATTATGTCTTGAAGGTCTTTGTCCTTTCTAGTCGATACATAGGGTTGGCAAACCATTATCTCTCCGTCTGACCATTTGTGGCTCGTGTTATGAGTTGTCAATGTTGACCACACATAGTGGACTTCTTCGATTAAGTCAGTGACGTATGCATCCTTTGGTAGGTCACTGTGCAACTTCTTGTTGAAGGTCTTTGTACTTGCTAGTTACCAACTAGTGTTCCCAACCCATTGTTTCCTCCTCTGACCATTTGTGACTCGTGTTATGAGTTTTCAACGTTGATCACACAGTGAAATTCTTTTGGTCATGGTTAGTGACATATGCCTACTTTGGTTTGTCACTGTACATGGTTACCAAGCCGTGTCACTACGTATTCAAGGTATTTGTGCTTTATATTTGATAGTAAGGGTGCACACCATGCCGGATTTGCGGTTCTTGAAGGAGAAACGGAATCTCGATACCATTCCATGGTATGGAACTGGAACAGCGAGTCTTGACCCCGGAACCACGGTTTTTAGGAACCGCGGTTCCTCCGTAGGCAAGACTGCGGTTCCTCCCCTGGGAACTGCGGTACCACCTAGATGAGGTACGAACCTGCAGAGCCCCCTAGTTTTCAAATACATTTTTTCAAGGATGATACTTGTTCACACTACTTACTGTGTGTGTACTACTTTCCTACCTTGTTAGTGTAAACAGGGAATCAACACCGATATAATAAACACTGACATTGGGACTGCATTCTGCCTTCTCGTTTCACAACATGTCACACATGTAAACAGAGTGGGACTGTGAAAGAGATAGAGAGAGGGAGAGGGAGAGGGGGAGACAGAGAGAGAGAGAGAGAGAGAGAGAGAGAGAGGNGGTTACAATAGAGGGTTGTTGGAACTGAAAATCTTTATGAATACATGTGGTACAACTGCAGCGACAGAGAATTGACCATTTGGAGAAAAACAGATTCATAGGGGCAGGGTCATGGTGACCCTGCCCCTCCCCCCCCTACCCCACTGTCCCTGCTGCTGCATGACAATGAACAATGTCACAATGTCACAGTGTCACAGTTTCACAAGGTGACAGTGTCACAATGTAAGGAGTCTAATCTGCTAATCGTCTACTCAAGGCATCTCAACAACGTCATCGTCGTCGAGAGTGAAGGTTCCCATCCCATCAAGGCCTGCGTCTTCTCCATCTTCGCAACCATCTTCATCTTCATCGTCGTCATCGTCGTCTTCTTCTTCATCATCCGCTGCGTCTTCCTCACTGCTGCTCCCCTCCGTGGCTGGTACTGGGTTCTTGAGGTTCCTTGTGGCCCTGCGCCTTGCCGCCCTCCTCCTTGCCTTCTCCAGGTTCTCAACTTCCTGCAACTCAACTGCAACAGAACCATCTGGAGCAACAGGAAAGTCAGCCAGCACAGGATCATTTATCCAAGTCTTCAGTGTCACCACATCCTGCAGAGTCATGTTTGAAAGGGAGTGCCTGAAATCTGTGACAACCCGGCCACCGAGGCTAAACATGCGTTCGCATGGTGTGCTTGTGGCTTGCACTGCAAGGATATCCTGCACAACCGGAGAGAAAGTGGGAAACTTCACAGCATTGTCTCTGAAGTAGTGCAGGATGTTTGTCCTGCGGCCGAGCCTTGGTTCCTTCTTCCACTCCTCCACCTCCAGCTCCAAAGACTCTGGCTCCTTCTGGACTGGAGTGGGATCCTCCTCCTCAAACAGCTCATCCATGGGATCCTTGAGAGAGGCCTCAACCATGGACTTCCTTGAACGGTTGGGCCGACCCTTCTTTGCAGCTGCAGCAGGTCCATCCTGGGGTAGTTTGGAGCTCGGCTGCACGGTAGCTGCTGCACTGGACTCAGCGATCTTCTCCTCTCCATTATCTGATTCAGCTGCTGCTGCTGCTGCTGCAGTAGCTGCTGCCTGTGCTGCTGCAGCTTCTGCCTGTGCTGCTGCCACCTCTTCACGGTGTTGAGGAACACGGTCGTAGTACGGCTTCAGCTGCTCGGTCACCTTCACCTCCAGGTCCACTGCTGATCAGATGCCCAGGAGTTTGTGCACCCGCTCGAAGAACCGGAAGTGGAATCTTGGGTCCACTGCCGTGGCCATGACGTGCCGCACAGTGAGCTTCTTCACATATTTTTCCACCTGCTCAAGCATGTGCATGGGCTAACAGAAGCCTGATCCACCATAGGCAACAGAAGCATGGCAGAACAGAAACATGGCAGAACAGAAGCATGGCAGAACAGAAGCATGGTTGAACAGAAACATTGTACAAGAGAAACATGGCAGAACAGAAACATGGCTGAACAGAAGCATGGCAGAACAGATGCATGGCAGAAGAGAAACATGGCAGAAGAGAAGCATGGCAGAACAGAAACATGGCAGAACAGAAGCATGGCAGAAGAGAAACATGGCAGAAGAGAAACATGGCAGAACAGAAACATGGCAGAACAGAAGCATGGCAGAACAGAAGCATGGCAGAACAGAAACATGTCTAAACTGGAAAATGGCAGAATAGAAACATGGCAGAACAGAAGCATTGCAGAACAGAAACATGGCAGAGCAGAAGCATGGCAGAAGAGAAACATGGCAGAACAGAAGCATGGCAGAACAGAAGCATGGCGGAACATAATCATGGCAGAACAGAAACATGTGTAAACTGGAAAATGGCAGAACAGAAGCATGGCAGAACAGAAGCATGGCGGAACATAATCATGGCAGAACAGAAACATGTGTAAACTGGAAAATGGCAGAACAGAAACATGGCAGAACAGAAACATGGCAGAACAGAAGTATTGTAGAAGAGAAACATGGCAGAACAGAAACATGGCAAAACAGAAGCATGGCAGAACATAAGCATGGCAGAAGAGAAACATGGCAGAAGAGAAGCATGGCAGAACAGAAGCATGGCAGAACAGAAGCATGGCAGAACAAAAACATGTGTAAACTGGAAAAAAGTAGCATCGGATCACCTTGGCCTCCACAGCCTGAAAACCAGGTTTGAGCTCAAGGATGAGCTTCTCTGTTGCATCCAGCACCCGCCTCCTGTCTGCCGCCTTCTTCTCGGCGTTTGCAGCTCTCACCTGCCACTGGGACATCTTGGCCATGATGACAGGGAAAAAGGGGATGACCAGGGAGAGAGTGGGATACTCTTGACCTGAGATGTCCTCCGTGAAACCCTTGAAGGGTTTCAGGATGGTCGTCACAAGGCCGAGCAGCTCCCACCCAGATCCACTTGGCTGCAAGTGAGGAGCCTTCTTGGTCAGCCACGTGTCTAGCACGGACTTGATGTGCACGACCCTCGTGCACATGTCCAACGTGCTGTTCCAGCGCGTGGGAGTGTCAGCGTGCAGCTGGAGGTACTGCACACCCGCGGCCTCGCAAGCGGCAGAGAGAGACTCCTCCCGCTTGGCGCTCCTTGTCACCCACGTGCAGATCTCCCGGGCGGTCTTGAGGTGTTCCTGCAAGGAGCTTTTGTCAAGGAGGTCCTGAACAGCCAGGTTCATGGAGTGCCCCATGCAGCGGATGTGTCCCTGCTTTTGTGAATTGCTCGTTCTGCACGGTGAGGTAAGAGTCAACCATGCTGTCGTTGACTGTGTCATTGTCCACCGTCAGACATTAGATCTTGTTCCACACGCCCCACTGCCGCAAAGACTCAGAGAAAAGACCATAGACGTTCTCTGCTGTTGCACTGTCACTTACATGAGGGAAGGAGATGCAAATGGTTTGCATCTCCCACTCTGCAATCCAGTGGGCAGTCACGCCAAGGTATTTCACGTTGGCGTCTGACTGCCACCCATCTGTGGTGAAGGAGATGCCGGACTTCACATCAGCAAGCATCTTGGTGAGCCGCTTGCGGAACGCTGCTGCGCCATTGCGAATGTGACCTGTGATGGTCATGCGGCCGGGCAGGTGTGCAAGTGGATTGCAGTGCAAAAAAGCCTTGCGCAGCCACGGGAATTCCATGGACAAGAAGGAAACGTTTTTATCCACCACATGCTTCCACAGGAGACATAAAAAATACTTCCTGTTGAAGCAGATGCCCACGCCGGCGACAGACCGTGCCACGGCGGAGTTCGACCCATCCACCAAGTTCGCCATCGTCATGGCCCACTCAGCAGCAGCCTGGAGAGCTTGTGCCGCCTCCATCTGCTTCAGCTCTTTTCATTTGGCATGGTAGGCGACACGGAGGTGCTTCCACATGCCACTCGTGGCGCTTTGGCTCATCGCAAACGTACCCTTGAGCCCCTTCTTGTTAGGGCACAGGTTGCAGGATGCCCGTGGCTCTCCATTGATGATCGCGTAGAAAAAGACAGTCCACGTGACGCTCGGCTTCTGTTTGCGTGCATCCGGCGGTGAAAGAGGTGTGGACGTCTCGGCAGGAGGTGCTGAGGAGAGAGCGTTGACCTGTGGGGTCCCGGCAGTGAGCTGCGGGCGCATACCGGTGTTGCTAGGAGAAGGCACGAGCGGCGGAGTGCCGGACGGCTGCCCGACACTTGGACTCTGAAACGACATGGCGGGTGAACGACCCAAGGGGTCGTCGATGAATGGTCGAAATGGCCACTGTTACCCCCACGGATGGGTCACTGGGACCACCGCGGCAGTTACACCACTTGTGTGGGTGGGGAGGGGGGCTAAGGTCCGGTTATCGGACCCTAGCCCCCCTTCTAGACTCCGATAGGCCTGCTGCTAGCCGGGGGAGGTGAAGTGACGCTCGACCTGCATTCCCCCCCCCCCCCCCCCCCCGGCGCCGAGGCACCGTCTCGCGGTTCTCAGACGGTTCCGCACCCAGGAACTGGGACCGCGGTTCTTTTATGGGAACCGGAACCGCGGTTTCGGACCGCGGTTCCCAGTTTTTCGCGTGCAGGCTTAGTTGATAGCTAGTCTTCCCTAACCATTGTTACCCCCTCTGAATATCTGTGACTCGTGTTGTGAGTTGTCAACATTGACCACATGAAGTGAAATTCTTTGGTTATGGTCAGTGACATATGCATACTTTGGTTGGTCACTGTGCATTGTAGCCACACTGTGCCACTACATATGGAAGGTATTTGTGCTTGCTAGTTGATAACTAGTATTCACAAACCATTATCTTCCACTCCGAACATTTGTGACTCGTGTTATGAGTTGCCAAAGTTTACCACACATAGTGACATTATTTCGTCATGGTCAGTGACATATGCCTGCTTTGGTCGGTCATCATGCATGGTATCCACATCGTGCCACAACTTATTGAAGGGCATTGTGCTTGCTACCTGATACCTGGTGTTCCCAAACAATTGTTTCCCCCTCTGCCCATTTGTGACTTGTGTTATGTGTTGTCAACGTTGACCACACACAGCGGATTTCTTTGGTCAAAGGCAAGACATATGCCTACTTTGGTCGTCATTGTGCATGGTAACCACACCGTGCTACTACTGATTGAAGATCGTTGTACTTGCTAGTTGAGAACTGATATTCCTAAACAATTGTTTCCCCCTCCGACCGTTTGTGACTCGTGTTATTATTGGTGAACGTTGACCATCCATGTTGAAATTCTTTGGTCGTGGTCATTGACATATGCCTAGCTTTGTTGTTTGGTGTGCATAGTAGCCAAACCATGCCTCAACATATTGAAGCTCTTTGTCATTTCTAGTCAATACATAGGATTCCCAAACCATTGTCTCTCCCTGTGACCATTTGTGACTCGTGTTATGAGTTGTCAATGTTGACCACACATAGTGGACTTCTTTGGTCATAGTCATTCACGTATGCATCCTTTGGCTTGTCACTGTGCACGAAAGCCAGACTGTGCCACTACTTGTTGAAGGTCTTTGTACTTGCTAGTTGACAACTAGTGTTCCCAGCCCATTGTTTCCCCCTCTCACCATCTGTGACTCGTGTTATGAGTTTTCAACGTTGACCACACACTGTGAAATTCTTTTGGTCATGGTCATTGACATATGCCTAGTTTGGTTTGTCACTGTACATGGTTACCACGCAGTGTCACTACGTATTGAAAGTCGTTGTGCTTTGTAGTTGATAGCTAGTCTTCCCAAACCATTGTTACCCCCCTCTGACTATCTCTGACGCGTGATGTGTGCTTTCAACGTTGACCACACAAAGTTGAATTCTTTGGTCATGGTTAGTGACATATGCATACTTTGGTTGGTCACTGTGCATGGTAGCAACTTTGTGTCACCACATTTTGAAGGTATTTCTACTTTCTAGTCGATAACTAGCATTCACAAACCATTATCTTCCACTCTGACCATTTGTGAATTGTATTATGTGTTGTCAACGTTTACCACACATAGTGACACTATTTGGTCATGGTCTGTGACATATGCCTACTTTTGTTCGTTGTCCTACATGGAATACACACCGTGCCAGAACTTATTGAAGGTCCTTTACCTTGCTAGTTGATGCATGGTGTTCCCAAACCATTGTTTCCCCTCTGACCATTTGTGACTTGTATTATGAGTTTGATACCCCCAATTTTGCCGCGCACGATACTACTTCCACGCTCTCAAACTCCGCGTTTGGTCTGCTCCGCGATCTTTCCGTTCTACGGTTCCGGGCAGCACCCTTGGCCACTCCTCTGCTACCTCTCCAGGTCTTCCGCGGATGCTTCACACCTTTGGGGTCCCGCTCGTGGGTAGTGCTCCGCGACTCCCTCCTTGCCGGCACGAGAGTCCGCCACCTTGTGGCCTCTGACTCCTTTGCCCGCGGAACCCCGTTCCGCGGTTGTGTGCAAGGCCGCGGAGTCGCCAACAGCACCCTTCACCCAACTTAGGTTCCCTGGTGATGACAGCACTCAGTGGAATCTTTTGTTGTTCTCAGGAGTAGGATGGATTGAGCAGTATGCTCCAAGCACACCCGGAAGATAAGTATCCGTCCTCCGCGAAACTATTCCACGGAGAGCACTGTTGCAACTCCCTCAATTAGGTGCGGATCTCAGAGGGTGATGGGTGAGTGTGAACCAAACTAACACTTGCGCGGATTAATGAGACAGAAGGAGGCAATTAGGTTCCCGACAGGTCAGGACTCTTGAGCTCATGAGTGGGAAGTATGCTTGCCTTAACTCAAATTGCACAAAATCAGACAGAGAGTAAACATCTCTGGTCATTGATCAGCTCTCTTCATCCCTCCGCTACACCACTACTTTATATTCACCAAAACTGGCTCTCAAACACACCTTCCATCACTCTTTCCCCTATCTTGGACTCCGCACAGCGTGCTACACGCACTGCAGGTCTCGTCCTTGACACACTCACACTTCACTTCTATATTTCCCTGTTCTATTACTACATCTTCCTCTAGTCCGCGGCTTGGACGCTCGCAGTCTTGTGTTCTTCCTTGAATCTTTGTCTTCGCGCAGTACGTCCCCACGGTCTCCTCCTTGATTACCGCCGCCCCCTTGAGCCCTCATTGGTCGAGCTCCTGCCTGACCTCTGGTCCTGGCGTCGTGTGTTTCTGCATGTCCGACGCTCCATCTTCTCCGCGGCTCGATTCATGTTCCCTTCTCACCGCGGATTCTTACCCTGCCGTCACGCCCGTCTTGGTTTCTCCACCGCCATTCCTTCCGACAGCCGTTGATGGATCATCATCAATTCCTGCTTCCTGGCGGCAGCTCTCCCGCCTCTTTTCCTTCCCCACTGCTAGATTCCGCGCCACCCCACGCTCTACCGCAATCTTATTGCGGGAGCCAGCATGCCTTGCTCGTTCTCTGGTACTCCGCGGTCTCCCCTTCATCCTTCTCCGCGGACCTCTGGTCGCGGAAGCCTCGTTTCGCGGATCTGTGGGAAGCAGCGATTTCCCCTCCGCGGATCCATCCTCTCCACAGCGGAGGTACGGTGGATCTGCGCCTGACACTGATGTCCCCAACCCCCCTTTTCCAAGACTCTGTCCCAGAGTCTCCTTAGCGCAACAGGCGTGTGAACTTTCCTTGGGGGCCTGGCCGCTGCCGTTGTTGGCAAGGGCGGCAGTAGGTCTCCACTTCTCCACCCTCACGCTGATACCTTGTGGAGCATTCCTGGTGCACATATAGCTGGCAGCCCTCACACCTGGCTCCTGCGGTGATGTCTTCCACGCCCAGTCTCTTTTTGTAGGTAGAGCAGTGCGGGATTCGTTCATATGTCCTGCAGCTGGTGCACCGGTATACTGTCAGCCCCTCCTAATTCCTGCCCACCTCTGTAGCACACTGTGCGTGGGCCCATCCTCCGCAGTGCGCACAGTGGCATGCTGTCCCGGTGACAATCCCCATACATCCGTCTCCGCAACACTGCACTCTGGAGTTCTCCGCACCCCAGTTCGCTTTTCTGGGCTTTGACAAGCACTGGTGACATGTCCACACTCCTTCCTTGCCCCTCTTGCCGCACCGCAGATGGCACATTTTTAAGCACATGCCACATCCCTTGCCGAACTCCGCCATACCCTCGTGGCAGGTTGCACAAGCAGGTTCTCGGGTCTCCGCGATGAAGCTAAGGTAGCAGTCTGCCTCAAGGAGCTCATTGTCCACACATTGGTGACATTGGCCCTTCTAGGCAGATCTGCCCGCCACCAGGCACTCGCGGTACGCGGATCTCGAGCAAACAGCACACCTTTCCCTATCCTGCACGGTCTTTACGCATGTGGGGTATGGCGCGGATTGGTGCCCTTCCATTCCCGGTCCCTCCTCTTCCTCTGATTCTTCCTCTTCTTCTTCCTCATTCACTTGCGATGCCCTGCGAACGCCTCGTTGCTTCTCGACCTCCTCCCTCCACCTCCTGCACACCGCAGCCCCGCTTCACCCTCCGCGCCCATCACGAGGTGGGGCCAAGCAACCATTGCAGATTTTGCGGAGGCATCCGCCACAATCTTGTTCCTCCACTCCCCACCACTGGCCGCATTGAGCGCACTTCTTTTCTTCCAGTTCCTTTCTCCTTTTCTCCTCTGCCGCGACCCGTCCCTCTGCCTGCCACTGCCTCATAGTGGCTACGAAAACGGAGCGTGGACCTTTTCTTTGCTCTGGGGGCCCTTCTCCCTCCTCCTCTTCCTCCTCCTCCTCTTCTGGGTCCCACCTTCCGTGGTGTGGTGCTCCCCCAGCGCCGGGTCCTGCTTCCTCTTCCTTGTCTCTTTTCTTCGCGGCCTCCTGATCAGCAGCCTCCTTCAGGCATCACAGGCAGGTGCGATTTCGTCCAATGCAGGTCTTGGAGGCTCCGCCGGCATACTGATGCGCTAGATTCCCGCATACCCGGCACACCACCTTTAGGAGTGGTTCAGCAGGGAGATCTTCTTCGCACCACACACACAGGCCTGTGTAATCAGCCAGGGCCTTAGGGCTCATCAGTGCCCTCGTCTACGGTGGTGCTCTCTGAGGTAGCTGCTGGGATGCTCCCGCTGGGGTCCGCTCGGGCTGTGATTTGGGTCTCCCTTCAGACTCCTCCTCTCTCCGGTTCCGCGACTTTCCCTGCTCTTGTCATCACTCCTCCTGCTGTTCCTGCTGCTGCTCCTGCCGCAGCGGCTCATGTTGTTGTTCCTTCCTTATCTCCTCCGCGGCCAGTTCGCGGACATCGGATTCCTCCTCCTCAATCTTCTCTGGTTCCTGGCTCCATTCTTGCTCTTGCTGCGACACCTGTCTCTCACAGACATCCAGCACCTCCTCCGCTCTCCATCCTCGCAAGCCTTTCCGCTGTCCCAGGGGCGGCAGGCAACCTCCCGTCCCAGGGATGTGCGTTTGCCATGCGGGTGGCAGCAACAAAATCTCCGTGGCCAGATAACTGCGGTCGCTGAATCCCTCCGGTCCTTCCAGCCACACCTGCCCTGCTTCAACACTAGCCACGCGGTACACCTCTCGCAGTTCCCTTGCCTCTCTCCCAGCATTGGGGAAGGGGCGAAAATACACCAAGTGACCCTCCTTGATGGGCCCGTGGTTCAGCCATCGGTTTGCCGCATCACATCCGCGCCAGGCTGAAACGGAGCCCCTCAACCGCGCCTCTGCCCGCATGGCCTTGGTCCTCTCACAACGCTCGTGGAACCATTCCGCGACCTCCTTGTCCTTTTCCTCCTCCGAGAGCTCCTCTCGCTCCTCCGGCGCAAGTGGTAGCCTTAGCGGGATCTGGGGCATGCCCATTGCCGCCCGCGGGGGTTGTCCGAAGAGTAGCATGTGTGGTGAGAAGGAGGTTGCTCGGCTGGGTGTTGTATTGACGAAGTGCGCCGTCTTCCTCAGCTTCTCAATCGAACTGCTGCCCTCCGCGGTTGCCACTGCTCTCTCCAGTATGTCATGTACCCGCTCCACTTGCCCTTGTGACTCTGATTGGTACCGCCCGGAGTGCACATGGCGGACCCCCCACTCCTCGAGCTCCTCTCTGAAGGCCCCCATGAACTCCGTGCCATTGTCGCTGTGCACCACGCTGCAGCCACCAAAGCGGTAAAAGATTTCCTCGCGGATGAACCTTGCCGCGATGGCTGAACTCTTGTTAGGCACAACGCGGACCCAGAGATACTTCGTGAAGTGGTCCACCGCTGCAATCCAGTATCGGCTCCCTTGGTCGCGGTGTGGGCGGGGGCCGTGGAAGTCAATGATAATCTTTTCCTGCGGCTCGCCGATAGGGGAGGGTTGGAACAGCGGCTGGTCCCGCAGTGTGGTTTTTTGTGCTCGTTTGCAGGGGGCGCAGTGCTGTACCACGTCTTTGATGATAGCTGCCAGGTTCGGTATGTGGATGATGGGCGTCAGGCGATCTTTCAGTGCCTGCACACCACTGTGGTGGTGGTGGTGGTAAGCCTCCACAACTGCCTTCTGCAACGTTGGTGGGGGTACCCACAAGACACGCGGAGTTATCCTCCAGAGACGACCGTCCTCCCATGCATACTGCTCACACAGACAGCCTAGGTCGTCCTTTTTCCTCCGGTCGAATTCCACACCCAGCCATGTTTCCAGATCCGCATACACCTTCTGCGCCTCCGCTTTCTGCTGTTCCTTGCTGCTGGCGCGGAAAAGGATGTGGGCGGTCTACCAGATCCGCCAGTCCTGCGTTACCATGGGTCCCTTCCTCCCTGCTTTCTCTGTTACTGCTTCCCCTGGCTTCGGCTTCGTCTCTGGCATTCTTGTAGGCAATCCGCGCGCTCGCCTCCCATCCTGTTCCGCTTTCATCACCTCCAATTTCTTGCGGTTCTCTTCATCATACACTTGTCGCTCTCTGTCCGAAGGATCAGGTGTGGGGAAGAGCCGAAGGATTCCGACCGCTCGAAGCTCTCTTTCATCCCACTGTTCTCGCAGCCTGTTCTCAGCGGGGCCGCTCGGACGTCTGCCGCGTCCACCAGCGCGCTGGAGCTCAATCACCTCCTCCTTTCTGTGTGGAGCTGCTCCCGGAGCCCGCAGTAGTCCCTGGCTGCGTATGAGGGACTGTTCCTCTTCCGAGTCTCCCGGTGACTCACTGATCTCGGAAACCACCATCACCGCCTCTTTCTCCGTGCGTCCCCTCCTTTCTGCCCCCTTGCATGCAACTACTATCGTGGCCTCTCCCAAAACAGGCCGCAGTGGAGCTGGCACCATCTCCGCTGGCATGTGGACTTTGCGGAGTACTGCCATCAGCAGTTATGCTACCTGCGCGGCCTCCCGCTGGGCCTGCGCCAACTGCTCCGGAGTTACGCCGGGGCTGGAGCCTTCGTGTGCTCGAGGTTGTTTCTCTCTCCGTGGCTCCGCGACCGCTCCCTCTTCCGCCTTCCTCTTCCCTTTCGGAGCAGGAGTTGTTTTCTCCAGGGAAGTCTGCACTAGCTCCTCACTTCGGCTAGTGTCTACCGGTGCCATTGTTCTGGTCTGGCTTAGCGTCGTTGCTGCATACCGCACCACTGCCGCCGCTTGGGCCTGAAGTTGTGCCTTTCGCCGTAGGGAGCTAGCAGATGGCTCCTGGTGGTAGCGCTTGACGCCAGCCTTGTACCTCTTTCCCATCTTCTCTTCTTCTTCTGCTCCCGCCTGCCTTGCCGCGGCCCTATCTACTGTTCCTTCCCTTGCTGGCTCTGTCGGTGAGCTACCTGCCCCTACTCTGGTCGCCTCCACGGTTGCCCGTGTTCCTGTTGCTACCTGTGCCTCCGTGGCTGCTGCTCCTGCTACCTTGTCTGTCGCTGCTGCCGTTGCCTCCGCTGCCGCTTCTGCTGCTGCTGCTGCCTCTGCCTTCACTTTTGCCGCTTTTGCTGCTGCTACTGCTGCCTCTGTCTCCGCCACTTTTGCCACTACTGCTGCTGCCTTTGCCTTCGCCATTGCTGCCGCTGCTTCTGTTTGCCCCATGATTTCCCTTATGAGTTTTTCCGCCGCTTCCTTATCTGTCTTAGCCGCTACTTCCCGTTCCTTAGCCAATTGGGCCTCTCTTTTTGCGGGCTCTGCGGCCACACGTTATGTCTCGGCTGCCTCCTCCTCCCATTCTTTCCGTAGGCGTTCGTGCATCTGCTGCAACTAAGGGGAGGGCTGGGTGTATTCACGAGCCTCTTCCACCTCTGCATTCCTCCTGCTCTTGTCCTCTCGGCATACTTCCGCTACCTCCTTGGCCCAGTGCCGCACCTCTTCTTGCTTGAGGCGCAATCCTTTCTCCCGCACCACGGTCCAATGTGCCTCCGCAACCGCTGTCGCTATCCTGGTGCGTATCACATTCTGGAGCGTCAGCGTCCAGCACTTTTCCATGGCTTCCATCCAGCATCCCTCAGGCACCTGGGTGTCAGCAAGCCACGATATTTCTTCTTGCGGGTACTGAACGCTCCATCTGGCATAGACAAGGTTGAGCAAAGATCCCCACCTCCACTCGTCTGCCGCGGATTTTTGCCGCGGTGCCTCTGCCGATCCGGGTGCCTGGTCATTCACATGGTACAAGATGAGCGCTCTGGCTCTCTCCTAGAGCAGATGCACGTACCGTCTCTCTGGACTGCTCCGCTGGTCCTTCCGCACCCTGTTCCACCACACTCGAGCGGCTTCTAGTAATGGGTCCGCCCGCTCGGTGTCCAGTAGCTTTGCGACGTCGGTCATGTTGCTGGCCACCCCTGGTTTGATGCTCAGGCTATCCCGCAATGCCAAAACAAGGCGCTCTGCGCCTGCTGTCTCCAGCAGGAGCACCTGCCTCTCGTGCACTCCGAGGGCCTGTACCCCCGTGGTTGCACCCTTTAGCACTACCTGCCACATCTTTCCAAACAGTGAGTCCTCGAACTCCGCGCGGATCACTTCCGGAATCTCTGTCAGCAGTTGGAGCATGATGCTGTTCACTACTTCCAGCAGTAGGGCTTCCTTGGGCTGCTCCCCGCTATCCCTTGAGCTTTCCTTGAGGTACGTCCTTGCCCCTTCCATCACCATTCCTGTGCCCAGCAGGGGGCGTGCGGGTTGCCGAGTTGGACTACCGCGCGAGGTCGGCGGCGAGTGAGAGAGCACCGTTGTAGCCGGGGAGGGGAGTGGGGTAATCAGGGTCCGGGCCCCATCTCGTGGGCTTGGTGTTGGTGTAGCGGTTGTTTTTGCTGCCTGCGTTGCCCCTGCCACTAGCTCCATTCATCTCAGGATCCGCGTCGGTGTGCTCGTGGCCGGGCCTTATCGCGACGGGCCTGGTGATTTGGCCGCAGGTGGCGTGGCCTGCGTTGGTATTCGTTTCGCGAGACTGGGCCGCGGTGGGATTGCCGCTGCTGGTCTTGTGGTTGGTGTCAAGGTCGTCCCTGCGGCCGGGCTGGGTGGCGGTGAGGCCGCAGCCGCTGCTGGGGTGGCCGTCACCGGTGTCGGCGGAGTTCTCGTCGCCGAGCCAGGTTGGGGCATGCCTGTTGTGGCCGTGGGTGGTGCTGGTGTCCTTGTAGGCGCAGTCCTTGTCGTGGGGCCCTGCCGCGGTAGGGCCGCTATTCCCATTGGTGGTGTTGGTGTTCGTGCTGGATGGTGCCCCGCGCCCGTGTTAAGAGCAGGGCGGCATAGCTGCCGCCGGGAGGATCCACCCCCCCGCGACGAAGGCGCGGACCCCGTGCCTTGATTGCGTGCCATGTCGGATGTTCCGCGGGCGAGAGCCCAGCTGCGCGTTCTTCGCCAAGTATGTCAAGCGCCGGTGAGAGCTGAGTCGAGAGTGGAGAGGACCGCTCTCGGAGATGACCGATGCGAGGTAAAGAGTGGGGTGAATGATCGAATGCCGAAACTGGAAATGAGACTGAGAATGCTTGCACCGATTAATATATCTGCTTGGCGCGACGCGAGCCAGTCCGCCACGAGCAGAATGTCGTATGTGCGGACATCGCACACCTGGACAATTTGTGCCGCATGTACATTCGCCACCTGCATGGGGAGACCCGCGATTTGTCCGAGGGGCGCGTCAATGTCTCCAGTGGAGATAGAGAAGCGGAGTCGAGTGGGTTGGATGAGGTGCTCCATGTGGAGCGAGCGGACCATCCGGAGCGCAATCGTTGTATGAGTGGCGCCGGTGTCCACGATGGCCACAAACTTGCGGCCACATATCCACAAGTAACACCATGCCACGTGGACATCGGAGGGTGCGGGCGGTCCGGGGGTGAGGGCCGCGGGTGCCCAGGTTGATACCCCCAATTTTGCCGCGCATAATTTTACTTCCGCACTCTCTGACTCCGCGTATGGTTTGCTCTGCGATCTTGCCGTTCCGCGATTCAGAGTAGCACCCGCTAGTTGTTTCTCCGCTACCTCTCCTGATCCTCCGCGGATGCTTCACACCTCCTGGATTCTAGCCGTGGGTAGTGCTCCGTGATTCCCTCCTTGCCAACACGAGAGTCCGCCACCTCGTGGCCTTTGACTCCTCTGCCCGCGGAACCCCGTTCCGCGGTCGTGTGCAAGGCCGCGGAGTTGCCAACAGCACGCTTCACCCAACATGTGTTCCCTGGTGATGACAGCACTCAGCGAGATCTTTGGTTGTTCTCAGGAGGGGTGGATTGAGCAGTATGCTCCGCACACATTTGCAGGGCAAGTATTCGTCCTCCGCGAAACAATTCCGCGGAGAGCAGGTCTGGAACTTCCTCCTCTGGTGCGGATCTTAGCAGATGAAGCCTGGGTGTGAATCACGCTAACACTCGCGTGGATTAGTCAGATGGATGGAGACAATCAAGTTCCGCATAAGTCAGGATTCTCAGGCTCATGAGGGGAAACAGGCTTGCATTGGGCAAAAGGTGAGCTTTTCTTATCATTAGTCAGATCTCTAATTACAATTGTTCCTCCGCTTCGCTACTACTTTATATCTACCAAAGCTAGTCCTCTTCAGACTTCCTTCCCTCTTTCCCCTATCTTGGACTCCGCGCGGCGCGCTACACGCACCGTGGGTCTTGTCCCACACACACACACACACACTTTACTACCACATTCCTGTGCTATTATTACATCTTCCTCTAATCCGTGGCTTGGGCGCTTGCAGTCTTGTGTTCTTCCTTGAATCTTCGTCTTCGCACGGTGCGTCCCCCCGGTCTCCTCCTTGATTATCGCCGCTCCCTTGAGCCCTCATTGGTCAGGCTCCTGCCTGACCTCTGGTCCTGGCGTCGTGTGTTTCCGCACGTCCGGCGCTCCATCTTCTCCGCGGCTCGACTTTGGTTCTCTTCTCACCGCGGATTCTCACCCTGCTGTCCTGCCCGTTTTGGCTACTCCGCAGCCATTCTTTTGAACAGCCGTTGACAGTTCACCGGCAATTCCTGCTCCTTGGCGGCGGCTTTCCCGCCTTTTTCCTTTATCACAACTGGATTCCGCGCCACCCCACGCTCTACCGCAATCTTATCGCGGGAACCAGCATGCCTTGCACGTTCCCCGGTGCTCCGCGGTTCCCCTTTTTCTTCCTTCGCGGTCCTCAGTCCGCGGAAGCCTCGTTCCGCGGATCTGTGCGAAGCAGCGATTTTCCCTCCGCGGATCTATCTTCTCCTTAGCGGAGACGCTGTGGATCCCCGCCTGACACTGATGCCCCCAACCCCCCCTTTTCCAAGACTCTGTCCCAGAGTCTCCTTAGCGCGATAGGCGTGTGAACTTTCCTTTGGGGCCTGGCCGCTGCCGTTGTTGACAGGGGCGGCAATAGGTCTCCACTGCTTCGCCCTCACGCTGATACCTCGCGGAGCATTCCTGATGCACATACAACTGGCAACCCTCACACCTGGCTCTTGCAATGATGTCTTCCGCGCCTAGTCTCTTTTTGCAAATGGAACAGTGCGGGATTCGCTCATATGTCTTGCAGCTGGTGCAGCGGTACACTGTCAGCCCCTCCTCATTCCTGCCCACCTCTGTGGCGCACTGTGCGTGGGCCCATCCTCCGCAGTGTTCACAGTGGCATGCTGTCCCTGTGACGACCCCCATACATCCATCACCGCAGCACTGCAGTCCAGAGTTCTCCGTACCCCAGTTCGCCTTTCTGGGCTGGGCCAAGCATTGGTGGCATGTCCTCACTCGTTCCTTGCCCCTCTTGCAGCACTGCAGATTGCACATTCTTAAGCACATGCCACATCCCTTGCCAAACTCCGCCATGCCCTCGTGGCAGGCTGCGCAAGCAGGTTCTTGGGTCTCCGCGTTGAAACTGAGATAGCAGTCTGCCTCAAGGAGCTCATTGCCCACACATTGGTGGCAGTGGCCCTTCCAGGTAGAGCTGCCCGCCACCAGGCATTCGCGGTGCGCAGACCTCATGCAGACCACACATTTTTCTCCATCTTGCACGGTCTTTAGGCATGTTGGGCATGCCGTAGATTGGTGCCCCTTCATCCCCAGTCCCTCCTCTTCCTCTGATTCTTCCTCTTCTTCTTCCTCATTCATTCGCGGTGCCCTGCAAACGCCTCGGTGCCTTTTGACCTCCTCCCTGCACCTCCTGCACACTGCATCCCCGCTTTGCCCTCCGCGCTCATCACGAGGTGGGGCCGAGCAACCAGCGCAGATTTTGCGGAGGCATCCGCCACAGTCCTGCGCTTCCACTCGCCACCACTGGCCGCATTGAGCGCATTTTCTTTCTTCCAGTTCCTTCCTCCTCTTCTCTTCTGCCGCGACCCGTCCCTCCTCTTGCCATTGCCTCATTGTGGCCCCGAAAACGGAGCGCGGACCTTGCTTTCGTTCTACAGGCCCTTCTTCCTCCTCCTCCTCCTCCTCCTCCTCTTCTGGATCCCACCTCCCGCGAGGCGGCGCTCCCCCAGCGCCGGGTCCTGCTCCCTCTTTCTCATCCTTTTTCATCGCGACCTCCTATTCAGAAGCCTCCTTCAAGCATCGCAGGCAGGTTCGATTTCGTCCGATGCAGGTCTTGGAAGCTCCGCCGGCGTACTAATGCGCTGGGTTCCCGCATACCCGGCACACCTCCTTTAGGAGTGGTTCAGCAGGGAGGTTTTCTCCGCACCACACACACGGGCCCATGTAGTCAGCCAGGGCCTTTGGGCTCATTGGCACCCTCGTCTGTGGTGGTCCTTTTTGGAGAGGCTGCTGGGATACTCCCGCTGGGGTCCGCTCGGGTTGTGGTTCGGATCTGCCTTCGGGCCCCTCCTTTCTTTGGTCACGCAGCTTTCCCTGCTCCTTCCATTTCTCCCTCTGCTGCTCCTGCTCTTGCTCCCGCCTCCGCGGCTCGCGTTGTTGTTCCTTCCGCACCTCCTCCGCGGCAAGTTTGCGGACATCGGATTCCTCCTCCTCAATCTCCTCTGGCTCCTGGCTCCATTCCTGCTCCTGCTGCGACACCTGTCTCTCACAGACATCCAGCACCTCCTCCGCTCTCCATCATCGCGAACCTGTCCGCTGCGCCAGGGGCGGCAGGCGACCTCCCGTCCCGGGGATGTGCGTTTGCCATGCGGGTGGCAGCAGCACATATGCCGTGGCCGGATAACTGCGGTCGCTGAATCCCTCCGGTCCTTCCAGCCACACCTGCCCTGCCTCCATACTAGCCACGCGGTACACCTCCCGCAGCTCCCCTGCCTCTCTCCTCGCACTGGGGAAGGGGCGGAGATACACCAGATGACCCTCCTTGATCGGCCCATGGTTAAACTGTCGGTTTGCCGCGTCACATCTGCGCCAGGCTGACACGGAGCCCCTCAGCCGCACCTCTGCCCGCATGGCCTTGGTCCACTCGCAATGCTCGCGGAACCATTCCGCGACCGCCTTATCCTTCTCTTCTTCCGAGAGCTTCTCTTGCTCTTCCGGAGCAAGTGGTAACCTTAGTGGTTTCTGGGGCATGTCCATCGCAGCACGCGGTGCTTGTCCAAAGAGTAGCATGTGGTGTGAGAAGGAGGTTGCTCAGCTGGGTGTCGTGTTGATGAAATGGGCCGTCTTCCTCAACTTCTCAGTCCAGCTGCTGCCCTTCGCGGTTGCCACTGCCCTCTCCAGTATGTCCTGCACCCACTCCACTTGCCCTTGTGACTCTGGCCGGTACCGTCCGGAGTACACATGGCGGACTCCCCATTCCTCCAGCTCTTCTCTAAAGGCTCCCATGAACTCCGTGCCGTTGTCGCTGTGCACCATGATGCAGCCACCAAAACGGTAGAAGATTTCTTCGCGGATGAACCTTGCCGCGGTGGCTGAACTTTTGTTAGGCACTGCGCGGACCCAGAGGTACTTTGTGAAGTGGTCCACCGCTGCAATCCAGTATCGGTTCCCCTGGTCGCGGTGGGCGCGAGGGCCGTGGAAGTCGATGATGATCTTTTCCAACGGTTCACCAATAGGGGAGGGTTGGAACAGAGGCTGGTCCCGCGGTGTGGTTTTCCGCGCTCGTTCGCATGGGGCGCAGTGCTGCACCACGTCCTTGGTGTTGGTCGCCAGGTTCGGCATGTGGATGATAGGCGTCAGG
>SZWC01000311.1:114834-135935 GCA_023375785.1 Penium margaritaceum | reverse complement strand
CGCGCTCGTTCGCATGGGGCGCAGTGCTGCACCACGTCCTTGGTGTTGGTCGCCAGGTTCGGCATGTGGATGATAGGCGTCAGGTGATCTTTCAGTGCCTGCACACCAGTGTGATGGTGGCGGTGGTAAGCCTCCACAACTGCATTCTATAACGTTGGCGGGGGCACCCATAAGACCCAAGGAGTTATCCTCTAGAGACAACCGTCCTCCCATGCATACTGCTCACACAGACGAGCTAGGTCGTCCTTTTTCCTGCGGTCGAATGCTACACCCAGCCGTACCTCCAGGTCCACGTCCACCTTCTGCGCCTCCGCCTTCTGCTGTTCCTTGCTGCTGGCGCGGAGAAGGATGTGGGCGGTCTGCCAGATCCGCCAGTCTTGTGTTTCCATGGGCCCTTTCCTCCGCGCTTTCTCTGTCACTGCTTCCCCCAGCTTTCGCTTCGTCTCTGGCACTCTTGCTGGCAGTCCGCGCGCTCGCCTCCCATCCTGCTCCACTTTCATCACCTCGAACTTCTTGCGGTTCTCTTCATCATAGACCGGTGGCTCTCGATCCCAAGGGTCCAGTGTACGAAAGAGCCGAAGGATTCCAACCGCTCGAAGCTCTCCTTCATCCCACTGCTCTCGCAGCCTGCTTTCAGCGGGGCCGCTCGGGCGTCTGTCGCGTCCACCAACGCGGTGCAGTTCAATCACCTCCTCCTTCCTGTGTGGAGTCGCTCCTGGAGCCCGCAGTAATCCCTGGCTGTGTGTGAGGGGTTGTTCCTTTCCGAGTCTCCCGGTGACTCACTGATTTCGGAAACCGCCATCACCGCCTCTTTCTCCACGCGTCCCCTCCTTTCCGGCCCCTTACATGCAACTGCTGTCGCGGCCTCTCCCAAGACAGGCCGCAGTGGAGCCGGCATCATCTCCGCAGGCAAGTGTACCGTGCGGAGTACCGCCATCAGAAGCTCCGCTACCTGTGCGGCCTCCCGCTGGACCTGCGCCAACTGTTCCGGGGTTACGCCGGGGCTGGGGCCTTCATGTACCCGAGGTTGTTTCTCTTTCCGTGGCTCCGCAACCGCTTCCTCTTCCGCCTTCCTTTTTCCCGTCGGAGCAAGAGTTGCTTCTTCCGGGAAAGTCTGCGCTGGCTCCTTACTTCGGCTGGCGTCTGCCGGTGCTGTTGTTCTAGTCTGGCTCAACGTAGCTGTTGCTTTCTGCACCACCGCTGCAGCTCGCGCTTGAAGTTATTCCTTCTGCCGGAGGGAGCCGGCGGATGGTTCCGGGCGGTGGCGCTTGGCACTCGCTTTGTGTCGCTTCCCCATCTTCTCTTCTTGTGCTCCCACCTGCCTTGCCGCGGTTCTATCTACTGTTGCTTCCTTTACTGCTTCTGTCGCTATGCTACCAGCCCCTACTCTGACCACCTCTGTGGTTGCCCGTGTTTCTGTTTCTGCCTGTGCCTCTGTAGCTGCTGCTCCTGCTGCCTTGTCTGTTGCTGCTGCCGTTGCCTCCGCTACCTTTGCTCTTGCCGCTTCTACTACTGCTGACGTTGCTTCTGCCTCCGCTGCTTCCGCTGCTACCTCTGCTGCCTCTGCCTCCGCCACTCCTGCTGCTGCTGCTACTTCCCCCACGATTTCCCTAATGAGTTCTTCTGTAGCTTCCTTATTTGTCTTGGCCGTCGCCTCCCTTTCCTTAGCCAATCGAGCCTCCTTCTACATGGCCTCTGCGGCCGCTCGTTCTGTTTCAGCTGTCTCTTCCTCCCATTCCTTCTGCAGGCGTTCCTGCATCTGATGCAGTTGAGGGGAGGGCTGGGTGTATTCACGAGCCTCCTCAATCTCCGCGTCCCTCCTGCTCTTGTCCTCTTGACATACTTCCGCTGCCTCCTTGGCCTAGTGTTGCACCTCTTCTTGCTTGAGATTCAGTCCCTTTCCTCGAACCACGGTCCAGTGTGTCTCCGCAACTGCTGCCGCTACCCTTGTGCGTATAACATTTTGGAGCGTCAGCGTCCAACATTTTTCCATGGCTTCCATCTAGCATCCCTCAGGTACCTGGGTGTCAGCCAGTTGCGGTATTTCTTCTTGCGGGTACTGAACGCTCCATTTGGCATAGACGAGGTTGAGCAAATACCCCCACCTCCATTCGTCTGCCGCGGATCTCCGCCGCGGTGCTTCTGCCGATCCGGGTGCCTGGTCATTCACGTGGTATAGGATGAGAGCTCTGGCCCTCTCCTGGAGCAGGTGTACGTACCGTCTATCTGGACTGCTCCACTGGTCCTTTCGCACCCTATTCCACCACACTCGAGCGGCTTCTAGTGATGAGTCCGCCCGCTCAGAGTCCAGTAGTTCCGCGACGCAAGTCATGTCACTGGACACCCCTGGCTTGATGCTCCAGCTATCCCGCAGTGCCAGAACAAGGCGCTCTGCGCCCGCTGTCTCCAGCAGGAGCACCTGCCTCTCGTACACTCCGAGGGCCAGCACCCCCGTGGCTGCTCCCTTTAGTACCACCTGCCACATCCTGCCAAACAGTGAGTCCTCAAATTCTGCGCGGATCACTTCCGGAATCTCTGCCAGCAGCTGGAGCATGACGCTGCTTACTATTTCAAGCAGCAGGGCTTCCTTGGGCTGCTCCCCACTGTCCCCTGAGCTTTCCTGAAGGTACGTTCTTGTCCCTTCCATCACCGTTCCTGTGCCTAGCAGGGGACGTGCGGGTTGCCGAGTTGGACTTCCGCGCGAGGTTGGCGGGGAGTGAGAGAGCGCCGTCGTGGCCAGGGAGGGGACTGGGGTGACCTGGGTTCGAGCTTCATGTCGCGGGCTTGGTGTTGGGCTGGCTGTTGTTCTTGTCGCTGCCTGGTGAAGGTCGCGTGTTCGTCCACGCTCACCGCACCATGACACTGATACCCCCAATTCTGCCGCGCATAATTTTGCTTCCGCGCTCTCTGACTCCGCGTATGGTTTGCTCCGTGATCTTGCCGTTCCGCGATTCAGGGTAGCACCCGCTGGTTGCTTCTCCGCTACCTCTCCTCATCCTCCGCGGATGCTTCACACCTCCTGGGTTCTAGCCGTGGGTAGTGCTCCGTGACTCCCTCCTTGTCAACACGAGAGTCTGCCACCTCGTGGCCTCTGACTCCTCTGCCCGCGGAACCCCGTTCCGCGGTCGTGTGCAAGGCCGCAGAGTTGCCAACAGCACGCTTCACCCAACTTGTGTTCCCTGGTGAGGACAGCACTCAGCGGGATCTTTGGTTGTTCTCAGGAGGGGTGGATTGAGCAGTATGCTCCGCACACATTCGCAGGGCAAGTATTTGTCCTCCGTAAAACAATTCCGCGGAGAGCAGGTCTGGAACTTCCTCCTCTGGTGCGGATCTTAGCGTATGAAGCCTGGGTGTGAATCACGCTAACACTCGCGTGGATTAGTCAGATGGATGGAGACAATCAAGTTCCGCATAAGTCAGGATTCTCAGGCTCATGAGGGGAAACAGGCTTGCATTGGGCAAAAGGTGAGCTTCTCTCATCATCAGTCAGATCTCTGATTACAATCGTTCCTCTGCTACGCTACTACTTTACATCTACCAAAGCTAGTCCTCTTCAGACTTCCTTCCCTGTTTCCCCTATCTTGGACTCCGCGCGGCGCGCCACACACACCGCGGGTCTTGTCCCACACACACACACACTTTACTACCACATTCTTGTGCTATTATTACATCTTCCTCTAATCCGTGACTTGGGCACTTGCAGTCTTCTGTTCTTCCTTGAATCTTTGTCTACGCACGGTGCGTCCCCCCGGTCTCCTCCTTGATTACCGCCGCTCCCTTGAGCCCTCATTGGTCAGGCTCCTGCCTGACCTCTGGTCTTGGCTTTGTGTATTTTTGCATGTCCGGCGCTCCATCTTCTCCGCGGCTCGACTCTGGTTCTCTTCTCACCGCGGATTCTCACCCTGCTGTCCTGCCCGTTTTGGCTACTCCGCAGCCATTATTTCGAACAGCCGTTGACAGTTCACCGGCAATTCCTGCTCCTTGGCGGCGGCTTTCCCGCCTTTTTCCTTTATCACGGCTGGATTCCACGCCACCCCACGCTCTACCGCAATCTTATCGTGGGAGCCGACATGCCTTGTGCGTTCCCTGGTGCTCCGCGGTTCCCCTTTTTCTTCCTCCGCGGTCCTCAGGCCGCGGAAGCCTCGTTCCGCAGATCTGTGCGAAGCAGCGATTTTCCCTCCGCGGATCTATCTTCTCCTCAGCGGAGACGCGGTGGATCCCCGCCTGACACAGGTGCAAGAGGCACGTGCAGCGGCACCGCGTACACTAGAGTGGGTGAGGATGATGATGCGGGATAATAGGCGGATGCCAGTCAGGCTGTCTCGCGTGCATGAGAGGCGGATGCCAAGAGGGGAAAGGGAGGTATTGTGAGTGTTGAAGAGGGTGCGGAGACTTTCTGCAGAATCAGGGAAGTGAAGGAGGAAGTCTACCAGAGTGAGGGGATGGCGGTTCTCAAGGAGTGGTGTGGCAGGAGCATCAGAGTACTGGTCGTTTGACGGACAGGTCTGTGGTGGAGCAGCGAGCGGTCGTGAGTTTCACGGGGTTTCATGTCGTTGGGGGAGGTGGGGTGCAATTTCCTCCAACGTCCAACCGCGGATTTCAGGGTTGTACCTGCGAGCGAGCTGTAGGCCAGACAGAGAGAGGGCTGGTAGGGTATCTGCGACGGCCCGTTCCGCGGCGGGGTCAAATTCATTCAAGAGTTGCAATGCGACCTCCTGTTCCTCCTCATCAAACTCCCTCGCCACTCCCTCCCATTCTGCTTCAGTGGGTTAGGGTGGTGTCGCGACATCTGGGAGAGGTCCCGCATCATTTGGAGGTCCCTCCGCTATATTCAGCGGTGCCTGGTCAGGGTCTGGCCAGCCAGTGCGCGGAAGTCGACTCAGAGCGTCTGCGTTGCGATTTGCAAGTGCCGGTTGGTATTTGATCTTCATGTTGTATCCCTGGAGAAGGAGTGCCCACTTGGCTAGAATTCCTTCATGGTTCTTAGTAGTTAGGAGCCACTGAAGTGCCTGATAGTCTGTGAAAACCGTGAACGGCTTGCCATTCTTGATGTAATCACGGAAGTGTTGGAGTGCCCAAAGGACAGCCAGGCATTTGCCTTTCACCGGAGGGTACTTCGGCTCCCCTTCAGTGAGGGCACAACTGGCGTAGGCAATCACCTTCTGTGTGGGTTCCTGCACCGTCTGGGAGAGGATGGCCCCAAGCCCGTCCCGCGACCAGTCGGTGGTGATGGAGAATGGGAGGTTGAAGTCGGGGAACTCGAGCATGGGCGCGGTAACGAGGCGGTGCTTGATTTCCTTCCAGGCGTCCGCACAAGCCGACGTCCATTCAAATGGCATGTCCTGGTGCGTCAACTCCTGAGCGGCTTGATGATGCCCGCATGGTCACGCACAAACTTCTGGTAGAATGAGACTAATCCCAGGAAGATCTTAACTTGCCCCGCGGAGGTGGGCTGACGCCATTCCTGTACCGCCGCGATTTTCTCTGGATCGGTCTTGATGCCATCCGCGCTCATCACGAAACCCAGGAACTCCATTTCTGTGGCTCCGATAGAGCACTTGGCTGCCTTGAGCTTCAGGTTGGCTCTGCGAAGGGCGGTGAAGACGGCGGCCAGGGAGGAGAACAGTTCCTCGAAGGTGTGGGCCGCGACCTTGATGTCGTCAAAGTAGCAGCTGACATTGGGGATTCCACAGAGGATGGAGTCCATGACCTGCTAAAATGTCGCGCTTGCGTTGCGGAGTCCAAAAGGCATGCGTGTAAACGCATATAGGCCTTCTGGTGTCACAAACACAGTTTTGGGGATGGAGTCCGGGTGCATGGGAACGGCATGAAAGGCAGCCTTCACGTCGAGTTTCGCGAACCATCCGCGACCCTGCTGGCGCTCCTGTATGTCGACAATCAGAGGCATGGGGTACGCATCTTCCTCGGTCACACGGTTGAGATCGCGGAAGTCAACGCAGAATCGCTTGGACCTGTCTGGCTTCCCTACGATGACCAAGTTGGAACGCCAGGGACTGACGATCACCCCCTGCGCCTTGAGCTCCGCGAGCCCCTCTGTGATGATCTTCTCCTGCTCCGGAAGGATGCGCCGCACCTTCTGTTTTGTGGGCGCGGAGTTCCCCGTGGAGATGACATGGAAGGCTTCCACGGCCCCCAGGTCAACCGCGAAGCCAGCAAAGATGTCCGCAAACGCGTCTAGCAGATCACACAAATCCTGCTTTTGTGCGGGCGAAAGTCGTGAGTGGAGCATGTGATCCCATCGCGGTGGTGGTGATGGTGTTGTTTCGCGGAGTGGGTAGAATTCCTCTTCTTCTTCGAGTTGATGGCCATCTCCTAGGACTCGTTGTCCCCTCTGCCATAGTCCCAGGAGGTTGGTTTGCACTCCGGGCTCGCTTGACTCCCCCGCAAGTTCCTGCCATTCTCCTGTTGTGACCTGTTCCGCGGAAGGCAAGTCAGCCGTGATGGATGGCAACCTACTTGCATGAACTTGAGAGTCCTGTGCCGCTGCATCCAGGAGGGAGAAGGAGTTGCCGCCGGTCACAGGCGCCGCTACCCTTTCTCCGATGGTAATGGAGCAAAACGCGTCTTCCCCAGAAGCCGAGCTGAGTTGCATAATTCCGAGGGAGAAAAGAAGGTTGGCTCGCCGCGGTACCAAGTAATCCATGCCCAGGAGTACGTCATACGTCCTGGCCAGCGTGACTTGGACGTTCAATGGTGCATGAAGAGATCCCACCTGCATGGGTAGGCCGTGAACTTCCCCATCTCCATGGTCCATTCCGCCCGTTGAGTTGGTGAAAAGGCGTCGGGTAGGGAGGATGCGGTCAGTCCATCCGACCACTAGAAGGACGCGGAACGCCACAAGTGGTGTGAGTGGCCCCTGTGTCAATTATGGCCAGGAACTTCCTTCCACATATCCAAACCATGCAGCAGGCGCCCTCGTAATGGTTGTCATCACGACGCGGTGATTCCAAGGGCTGCGGTGCCCATCCCCACTCTTCTTCCGCAAGGCTCAGTGCGAGTGAAGTGTCAGGCACCGCACGGCGGGTGTTCTGTGTGCCAGCGGTAGGCGCGGTGCAGCTAAGGGAGATGCCCACAGCTTGGAGGCGTTGATTGGCTCTGGAGAACTCCTTCTTCAGTCGCGATGCGATCTCTGGATGTATGCGGAGGAACTCAAAGAAGTTGACTTCCGCGATGGGAGTGGTAAATAGACGTTGGACGGGATCAGTGCTTCCCTCCGCTGCCGCTGGAGCTCCTGTTGGTGCCGGCGAAGATGGGGCAGGTTGCTTTTCCGCTGCGGGTGGTGGTTTTGTCTGCCGTCGTTTCTCCGGCACGAAGGTACGTTTATCAATTCTCTCTTGGAATCGTTCCTCCGCGGCCTCTGCCTTGCACCGCATATCTTCCTGTACTCTGGCGGCCATCTGTAGATCCCATCCGCGCAAGCCTAATTCTTGGGCTCGTGCAATGAGAGTGGTCTCTGCTGCGGTGGGAGGCAACTCTGTAGTCTCCTCCTCCGCCATTGGCAGCCCCAGCTTGACATTGCGGGCTCCGCTCGTGGAGTTCGCGGGTACCTGTGGGTTGGGTAGAATGCCCTGCCCTCCCGGGGCAATCTGGGTTTGATGATCCGGTGCCTGCCGCCCAGCTTGTGTCTGGTGCTGAGGCTGCTGATCCTGCCATGGTTGATTATAAAACCGTTGCCACTGCTGCACCATACGGTCCTGCTACATAGGATCAGTTCACGGAACACCCTGTCTTTTTCGCAGACAGTCTCGAGCAATGTGCTCTAGGCTCTGGCAAGTGTAGCATGCCTTAGGCTTGGGTTGGGAGGCCTGTGCTGCTGGTGCTGGAGAATGAGAATCTCCACCCTGGTGCTACCGCGTCGACCGTTGTCGTGTGGAAATGGCTGTGGCGTCCTGCACCGCATCCTACGGTGATTGGTAGTGCTTAGGGATCATCAGGCTGCTGATCTCATCGGGAAGTGCGCGGATGAGATTTTGCAGGAGGACCCACAGCGGCAGACCTTCCCCTTGAGGGTTCTTTGCGATTGATGCCCAAGTGAGGAACTGATCTAAAAACCTTTGGATGTCGGTGTCCTTCCGCATGACCTCCTTTTCAATTTTGCGGAGTGCTTCTTCCTTGGTCAGCCGCTTGAAGCGCTCGATCAGCGCGTTGCCAAAATCCTCGAAGGAGTTGAACGGTGCTCATGCATTGTACCAGTCCTCCGCCGCACCCTGAAGATGGAGCTCCGCGGTGGCCAAACAAAGGTCTGGTGGGATTCGTCCTATGCTTGCATGTATCATAATTTGCTTCAACCATGTCCACGGGTCCTCTTCAGGGGTCCCCTTGAAGATCTCTAACCGCGGAATGTTAGCCGGTTGTGCGCGTACGTACTGCAGCTGGGGCACAGCATTTCGGTTGGCCATGGATGTCACCGCGGGGAACGGAGGTGACGCTGAAAAGGGGGGGTTGGGGTGCGAGGCTGTGACCACTGAATAGCCCATGTGGCTAGTTTGTGACTTTCCCTGGGGTGCAAGTGTGGGGTTGCTCATTGGGGCTGTCGCCGAAAGAGCATAGTAGTGAGTTGCAGGGGTAGCCTGCGTCGCGTAGGGTGCGGAGTAGAAGGTAGTCCCAAGGGGCGGTGCCTGTGTGTTTGGGGCGGCGGGGACCGTAGGTCCTGGCAACCAGTAGCCCTGAAGTTCAGGATGTGACGCTGCAGGGTGGTAGAGCAGGGCGGTAGTAGATACGGCAGGTGTCGCAGTAGTCCCTGGATTCGGTTGGAGCGCTGGGTAGGCGGGGTGAGGCACAGTGGTCTGCACCTGGCTGGCAGGTAGTGTTGGATGGACCGCAATTCCGGCTGGCGCGGTACCCATCAGTTGCTGGTGATAGACTGGGTGTCCAACCGCCACGGGCATAAGTCGCGACGTCGTGGAGGCCGGTGGTTGCTGTAACGGTATCTGCTGCATAGGTGCCTGCGGCGGCACTCCCGCCGCGGAGGGCGTAGCCCATGTGCCCATCATCATCCAACCTGGTGGGGCTGTGGTAGAAGGGATCGTTGCGGGCCCCGCGTATGGCAGAGTCCCTTGCAATGCTGGGTTGGGCTGGTGCACCATGCCCCCTCCTTGTTCCCCTTGCGGTGTTCCTTGCCATCCAGTGAATTGTGGGTTGTGGCTCGCTGTTGCCCTCACGCTTGGTGTTACTGGGGTTTCCGCGGCAGTCAATTGCGGATTCACCTGTAGGGATACTCCTTTCATCGCGTTGGATAGTCCAACCCCGGCAGTCTGACCCCCCTCCGCCTGTTCTGCTGTGGGTGGGTGGTACTGCTGTCTCGTCTCCGGCATCACAGGTGACCCGCCCGGCTGTTCGGTGCATACTTCCTGCAGAGGCTGTCTCATCCCCCTTTCTCCCTTTGTCAAAGGTGATCGCTCCGCGGGCATACCTCCCAGCTGCGGTTGGTAGCGGTGGGCAGCTCCTAAGGTCGGTTCTCTTGAGACAAGCGGAGGCGGGGAGGTTGTCATCCCTGCTAGGGACAGGGCAGGTGATCCTCCTCTAGTACCCATGACTGCTGCATTCCGCCGCGCCGCTGATAAACTGGCCCTTGATATGCCAATGATCTCCCGGTCTCGGAGAGTCCGTCTGCTGGCGGTAGCACATTGGAAAACCACCTGTGCTCCATGTAGTCATTGGCGTGGAGCTGGTGAGTTTCGCGCACATCTTAGCTATGTACGTTTTCCACTTCCACGCGGTCCTGCAACGCGTTCATGATGCGCCGCCAGTGTAGCTGTTCCAGCCACTCTATGACTCTTTTGTGCTGTCCCAATGGGTCCGCGCCCGGCGATGAACTGACATGCGTGCGAGAGGGTGTGGGCGAGGCCTCTCTACTGCCCGCCTGTGTGGCTGCACGCCGTGGCAAGAAGTGGCGTATGGAAGCTTGCTGAGAATGCTGCTGGTGCCGCCTCCGCGTATCCTGATGCACGAAGCTGGCTGCCGACATGTATGACTGAATCTGAAGGCTCGTGCAGTTCTTCTAGCAAAGAGCAAGGAACTGTCCATGCTCACCGCACCATGACACTAATACCCCCAATTTTGCCGCGCACGATGTTACTTCCGCGCTCTCAAACTCCGCGTTTGGTCTGCTCCGTGATCTTGCCGTTCCGCGGTTCCGGGCAGCACCCACTGGCCACTCCTCCACTACCTCTCCTGGTCTTCCGCGGATGCTTCACACCTTTGGGGTCTCGCTCGTGGGTAGTGCTTCGCGGCTCCCTCCTCGCCGGCACGAGAGTCCGCCACCTCGTGGCCTCTGACTCCTTTGCCCGCGGAACCCCGTTCCGCGGTCGTGTGCAAGGCCGCGGAGTCGCCAACAGCACCCTTCACCCAACTTAGGTTCCCTGGTGATGACAGCACTCAGTGGAATCTTTTGTTGTTCTCAGGAGTAGGATGGATTGAGCAGTATGCTCCGCGCACACCCGGAAGATAAGTATCCGTCCTCCGTGAAACTATTCCGCGGAGAGCACTGTTGCAACTCCCTCAATCAGGTGCGGATCTCAGAGGGTGATGCGTGAGTGTGAACCAAACTAACACTTACGCGGATTAATGAGACAGAAGGAGGCAATAAGGTTCCCGACAGGTCTGGACTCTTGAGCTCATGAGTGGGAAGTATGCTTGCCTTAACTCAAATCGCACAAAATCAGACAGAGAGTAAACATCTCTGGTCATCGGTCAGCTCTCTTTGTCATTCCGCTACACCACTACTTTTTATTCACCAAAACTGGCTCTCTAAGACACCTTCCATCACTCTTTCCCCTATCTTGGACTCCGCGCAGTGCGCTACACGCACCGCGGGTCTCGTCCTTGACACACACACACTTCACTTCTATATTTCCCTGTTCTATTACTACATCTTCCTCTAGTCCGCGGCTTGGACGCTCGCAGTCTTGTGTTCTTCCTTGAATCTTTGTCTTCGCGCGGTGCGTCCCCCCGGTCTCCTCCTTGATTACCGCTGCCCCCTTGAGCCCTCATTGGTCAAGCTCCTGCCTGACCTCTGGTCCTGGCGTTGTGTGTTTCTGCACGTCCGACGCTCCATCTTCTCCGCGGCTCGATTCATGTTCCCTTCTCACCGCGGATTCTCACCCTGCCGTCCCGCCCGTCTTGGTTTCTCCACCGCCATTCCTTCCAACAGCCTTTAATGGATCATCATCAATTCCTGCTTCCTCGCGGCAGCTCTCCCGCCTCTTTTCCTTCCCCACTACTGGATTCCGCGCCACCCCACGCGTTACCGCAATCTTATTGCGGGAGCCAGCATGCCTTGCGCGTTCTTCGGTACTCCACGGTCTCCCCTTCATCCTTCTCCGCGGACCTCTGGTCGCGAAAGCCTCGTTCCGCGGATCTGTGGGAAGCAGCGATTTCCCCTCCGCGGATCCATCCTCTCCTCAGCGGAGGTGCGGTGGATCTCCGCCTGACAGAGAAGTCAATGTTGACCACACACAACGGATTTCTTTGGTCAAATGTAGTAAATATGCCTCCTTTGGTCGGTCATTGTGCATGGTATCCACACCGTGTAACTACTGATTGAAGGTCGTTGTACTTTCTAGTTGAAAACGGATATTCCCAGACCATTGTTTCCCCCTCTGACCGTTTGTGACTCGTGTTCTGGTTGGTGAATGTTGACCACCCATATTGAAATTATTTTGCCATGGTCAGTGACATGTGCCTAGTTTGGTAGTTTGGCGTGCATAGTAGCCACACAGTGCGACTACATATTGAAGTTCTTTGTCCTTTCTAGTTGATAGATAGGNGTGGCCTCTGACTCCTTTGCCCGCGGAACCCCGTTCCGCGGTCGTGTGCAAGGCCGCGGAGTCGCCAACAGCACCCTTCACCCAACTTAGGTTCCCTGGTGATGACAGCACTCAGTGGAATCTTTTGTTGTTCTCAGGAGTAGGATGGATTGAGCAGTATGCTCCGCGCACACCCGGAAGATAAGTATCCGTCCTCCGTGAAACTATTCCGCGGAGAGCACTGTTGCAACTCCCTCAATCAGGTGCGGATCTCAGAGGGTGATGCGTGAGTGTGAACCAAACTAACACTTACGCGGATTAATGAGACAGAAGGAGGCAATAAGGTTCCCGACAGGTCTGGACTCTTGAGCTCATGAGTGGGAAGTATGCTTGCCTTAACTCAAATTGCACAAAATCAGACAGAGAGTAAACATCTCTGGTCATCGGTCAGCTCTCTTTGTCATTCCGCTACACCACTACTTTATACTCACCAAAACTGGCTCTCTAAGACACCTTCCATCACTCTTTCCCCTATCTTGGACTCCGCGCAGCGCGCTACACGCACCGCGGGTCTCGTCCTTGACACACACACACTTCACTTCTATATTTCCCTGTTCTATTACTACAGCTTCCTCTAGTCCGCGGCTTGGACGCTCGCAGTCTTGTGTTCTTCCTTGAATCTTTGTCTTCGCGCGGTGCGTCCCCCCGGTCTCCTCCTTGATTACCGCTGCCCCCTTGAGCCCTCATTGGTCAAGCTCCTGCCTGACCTCTGGTCCTGGCGTCGTGTGTTTCTGCACGTCCGACGCTCCATCTTCTCCGCGGCTCGATTCATGTTCCCTTCTCACCGCGGATTCTCACCCTGCCGTCCCGCCCGTCTTGGTTTCTCCACCGCCATTCCTTCGAACAGCCGTTGATGGATCATCATCAATTCCTGCTTCCTCGCGGCAGCTCTCCCGCCTCTTTTCCTTCCCCACTACTGGATTCCGCGCCACCCCACGCGTTACCGCAATCTTATTGCGGGAGCCAGCATGCCTTGCGCGTTCTTCGGTACTCCACGGTCTCCCCTTCATCCTTCTCCGCGGACCTCTGGTCGCGAAAGCCTTGTTCCGCGGATCTGTGGGAAGCAGCGATTTCCCCTCCGCGGATCCATCCTCTCCTCAGCGGAGGTGCGGTGGATCTCCGCCTGACAGAGAAGTCAATGTTGACCACACACAACGGATTTCTTTGGTCAAATGTAGTAAATATGCCTCCTTTGGTCGGTCATTGTGCATGGTATCCACACCGTGTAACTACTGATTGAAGGTCGTTGTACTTTCTAGTTGAAAACGGATATTCCCAGACCATTGTTTCCCCCTCTGACCGTTTGTGACTCGTGTTCTGGTTGGTGAATGTTGACCACCCATATTGAAATTATTTTGCCATGGTCAGTGACATGTGCCTAGTTTGGTAGTTTGGCGTGCATAGTAGCCACACAGTGCGACTACATATTGAAGTTCTTTGTCCTTTCTAGTTGATAGATAGGGTTCCAAAACCATTGTCCCTCCCTCTGACAATTTGTGACTCGTGTTATGAGTTGTCAATGTTCACCACACAGAGTGGACTTCTTTGGTCATAGTTAGTGATGTTTGCATCATTTGATTTGTCATTGTACACGCTAGCCACACCGTGCCACTACTTGTTGAAATTCCTTGTACTTGCTAAATTGATAACTAGTGTTCCCAACCCATTATTTCCCCCTCTGACCATTTGTGACTCATGTTATGAGTTTTCAACGCTGACCACACACTGTGAAACTCTTCTCGTCATGGTTAGTGACATATGCCTACTTTGGTTTGTCACTATATATGCTTACAACACCGTGTCACTACATATCAACGGTCTTTGTGCGTTATAGTTGATGGCTAGTCTTCCCAAACCATTATTACCCCCTCTGACTATTTGTGACTCGTGTTGTGAGTTGTCAACATTGACCACATGAAGTGAAATTCTTTGGTCATGGTCAGTGACATATGCATATTTTGGTTGTTCCTTGTGCATTGTAGCCACACTGTGCCACTACATTTGGAAGGTATTTGTGCATGTTAGTCCATAACTAGTATTCAGAGACCATTATCTTCCACTCTGACAATTTGTGACTTGTGTTATGAGTTGTCAAAGTTTACTACACATAGTGACATTATTTGGTCATGCTCAGTGACATATGCCTACTTTGGTTGGTCATCGTGCCTGGTAACCACACCGTGCCACAACTTATTGAAGGTCCTTGTGCTTGCTAGTGAATACCTGGTGTTTCCAACCCATTGTTTCCCCCTCTGACCATTTGTAACTCGTATTGTGAGTTGTCAACGTTGACCACACACAGCGGATTTCTTTCGTCAAAGCCAGTCAATATGCCTACTTTTGTCAGTCATTGTGCATGGTAGCCACACCGTGCTACTAGTGATTGAAGGTCGTTGTACTTGCTAGTTGAGAACTGACATTCCCAGACCATTGTTTCCCCCTCTGGCCGTTTGTGACTCAAGTTATGGTTGGTGAACGTTGACCACCCATGTTGAAATTCTTTGGTCATGGTTAGTGACATATGCCTAGTTTGGTTGTTTGGTGTGCATAGTAGCAACACCGTGCCACTACGTATTGAAGTTCTTTGTCCTTTCTATTCGATACAAAGGGTTCCTTAACCATTGTCTCCTTTCTGACCATTTTTTACTCATGGTAGGAGTTGTCAATGTTGACCACACGTACTGGATTTCTTCGGTCATAGTCAGTGACGTATGCATCCTTTGGTTGGGCACTATGCACGCTACTCTTTGTTGAAGGTCTTTGTACTTGCTAGTTGATAATTAGTGGTCCCAACCCATTGTTTCCCCCTCTGACCATTTGTGACTTGTGTTAGGAGTATTCAACGTTGACCACACAGTGTGCAATTCTTTTGGTCATGTTTAGTAACATATGCCTACTTTGGTTTGTCAGTACACATTGTTACCACGCCGTGTCACTACGTATTGAAGTTCTTTGTGCTTTTTCGTTGATAGCTATTCTTCCCAACCCACTGTTACCCCCTCTGACTATCCCTGACTCGTGTTGTGAGTTGTCAACTTTGACCACATGAAGTGAAATTCTTTGGTCATGGGCAGTGACATATGCATACTTTGGTTGGTCACGGTGCATTGTCGCCACACTATGCCACTATGTATGGAAGGTATTTGTGCTTGCTAGTTGATAACCAGTATTCACAAACCATTATCTTCCACTCTGACCATTTGTGACGTGTGTTTTGAGTTGTCAAATATTACCAAACACAGGCACATTATTTGGTCAGTTTCAGTGACATATGCCTCCTTTGGTTGGTCATCGTGCATGGTATCCACACTGTGCCACAACGTATTGAAGGTCCTTGTGCTTGCTAGTTGATACCTGGTGTTCCCAAACTGTTGTTTCCCCCTCTGACCATTTGTTACTCGTATTATGAGTTGTCAACGTTGACCACACACATCGGATTACTTTGGTCAAAGGCAGTTCATATGCCTACTTTGGTTTCATTGTGCATGGTAGCCACACCGTGCTACTACTGATTGAATGTCGTTGTACTTGCTACTTGAGAACTGATATTCCCAGACCATTGTTTTCTCCTCGTACCATTTATGACTCGTGTTAATGTTGGTGAACGTTGACCACCCATATAGAAATTCTTTGGTAATGGTTAGTGACTTATGCATAGTTCGGTTGTTTGGTGGGCATAGTAGCCACACCGTGCCACTACGTATTGGAGTTCGTTATCCTTTCTAGTTGATACATACTGTTCTCAAACCATTGTCTCTCCCTCTGACCATTTGTGATTCGTATTATGAGTTGTCAATGTTGACCACACATAGTGGACTTCTTCGGTCATAATCAGTGACGTATGCATCCTTTGTAAGGGTGTTCACGAGTCCGAACTGACGATTCCTGGGAAAAAACTCAGATCGCGAGTCAGAGTCTTGCATGACTTGGACTCGCGAGTCTCGTCACAAAGAAGACTCGGACTCACGAGTCCGTGGCCAGAATCGCGAGTCCGGAAACTTGCGAGTCTTGACGTTGATTACTCGCGAGTCCAAAGCAGGTATAATCGCGAGTCCACTCCGTGTACGTGTCACCCTTGCAAGGAAGCATGTTCAATGTGTTTCTCACTCTTTACTTGTCCATATTCCTGTCATTTATCTTGTCATCATGAATGGTCTATGGCATGGATTATCCAGGCACTACACTTAACACATTACACGTTACAATTCTAAGTAACACCAGACACATTGCATTATATCCCCTACACCTCCTCTCTGTTCTGCAAGTAGTACTTTGGTCATGGAACTACCACTTTTGTACTAGCGCTATTTGCAACTGCTCAAGTAACAATCTACACATTCATGTAACACCGTGCCACTTCGTGTTGATGTTCTTTGTCCTTTCATTTCCATACATAAGGTTCCCAAACCATTGTCCCTCCCTCTGACCATTTGTGACATGTGTTATGAGTTGTCAATGTTGACCACACATAGTGGATTTCTTTGGTCATAGTCAGTGACGTATGCATCATTTGGTTGGTCACTGTGCACGTTAGCCACACAGTGCCACTACTTGTTGAATGACTTTGTACTTGCTAGCTCACAACTAGTATTCCCAACCCATTGTTTCCCCCTCTGACCATTTGTGACTCCTGGTATGAGTTTTCAACGTTGACCACACACTGTAAAGTTCGTTTGGTCATGGTTAGTGGCATATGCCTACGTTAGTTTGTTAATGTACATGGTTGCCACACCGTGTCACTACGTACTGAAGGTCTTTGTGCATTCTAGATGATAACCAGTGTTCCCAAACCATTGTTATCCCCTTTGACTACCTCTGACTCTTGTTGTGAGTTGTCAACGTTGACCACATAAAGTGAAATTCTTTGGTCATGGTCAGTGACATATGCATACTTTGGTTGGTCACTGTGCATGGTAGCCATAGTGTGCCACTACATATGGAGGGTCTTTGTACTTGCTAATTGATAACTAGTATTCATAAACCATTGTTCCCCCTCTGACCATTTGTGACTCGTGTTATGAGTTGTCAAAGGTGACCACACATAGTGATATTCTTTGGTCATGGTAAGTGACACATGCCTTCTTTGGCTGGTCATTGTACATGGTAGCCACACCGTGCCACTACTTATTGAAGGCCCTTGTGCTTGCTAGTTGATACCTGGTGTTCCCAAAGCATTGTTTTCCCCTCTGACCATTTGTGACTCATACTATGAGTTGTCAACGTTGACCACACACAGCAGATTGCTTTGGTGAAAGGCAATACATATGCCTAATTTGGTCGGTCATTGTGCATGGTTTCCACACTGTGCTACTACTTAATGAAGGTCGTTGTACTTGCTAGCTGAAAAAAGTATTCCAAAACCATTGTTTCCCCCCCTTGACCATTTGTGACTCGTGTTATGGGTTGTGAATGTTGACCAGCCATGCTGAAATTCTTTGGGCATGGTCAGTGACATATGCCTAGTTTGGTTGTTTGGTGTGCATAGTAGCCACTTGCAACCACTCGCAACCACTTGCAACCACTCCCAACCACTCGCAACCACTCGCAGCCACTCGCAACCACTCGTAACGACTCGCAACAACTCGCAATCACCTGCAACCACTTGCAACCACTCGCAACCACTCGCAACCACTCGGAACCACTCACACCCACCTACAACCACTCAGAACCACTCGCAAATACTCACAACTACTCGCAACCACTTGGAACCACTCACAACCACTCACCACCACTTGCAACCAGTCGCAACCACTTGCAACCACTCACAACCAATCGCAATGACTTGAAACCACTCACAACCACTCATAACCACCTGCAACCACTTGCAATCACTGGCAACCACTTGCAACCACTCGCAAGCACTCGCAAGCACTCGCAACCACTCGCAACCACTTGCAACGACTCGCAACCACTTGCAACCACTTGCAACCACTCGCAGCCACTCGCAACCACTCACAACCACTCACAGCCATTGGCAACCACTTGCAACCACTTGCAATCACTCGCAATCACTCGCAACCACTCACAACCACTCAAAACTACTCACAACCACTCGCAACCACTTGCAACCACTTGCAACCACTCGCAACCATTCCCAACCACTTACAACGACTCGCAACCCCTCGAAACACTCGCAGCCTCTTGTAACCACTCGCAACCACTCGCAACCACTCGCAACCATTCGCAACCACTCGCAACCACTCGTAACCACTCGCAACCACTCGCAACCACTCGCAACCACTTGCAACCACTCGCAACCACTCGCAAGCACTCGCAAGCACTCGCAACCACTCGCAACCACTTGCAACGACTCGCAACCACTCGCAACCACTTGCAACCACTCGCAACCACTCGCATCCACTCGCAGCCACTCGTAACCACTCACAACCACTCGCAACCACGCGCAACCACTTGCAACCACTTGCAACCACTCGCAACCATTCCCAGCCACTTACAACGACTCGCAACCCCTCGAAACACTCGCAGCCTCTTGTAACCTCTCGCAACCACTCGCAACCACTCGCAACCACTCCCAACCACTTGCTACCACTCGCAACCACGCGTAACCACTCGCAACCACTCGCAACCACTCGGAACCACTCGCAACGACTTACAACCACTCGCAACCACTCGCAACCACTCACAACCACTCGCAACCACTTGTAACTACTCGCAACCACTCGTAACCACTCGCAACCACTCACAACCACTTGCAACCAATCGAATCCACTTGCAACCACTTGCAACCACTTGCAACCACTCGCAACCACTCGCAACCACTCGCAACCACTCCCAACCACTCACAACCACTCACAACCACTCACAACCACTCGCAACCATTCGCAACAACTGGCAACCACTCGTAACCACTCGCAACCACTTGTCACCAATCGCAACCACTCCCAATCACTCCCAACCACTTGCAACTACTCACAACTTCTTACAACCACTTAAAACCACTCGCAACCAGTCGCAGCCACTCACAACCAAACACAACCACTCGGAGCCGCTCGTAACCACTCGCAACCACTTGCAACCACTCGCAACCACTTGCAACCACTCGCTACCACTTGCAACCACTCGCAACCACTCGCAACCACTCACAACCACTCATAAGCACTCGCAACCACTCGCAACCACTCACAACCACTTGCATGTACTCGCAACCACTTGCAACCACTCACAACCATTCACAAATGATTGCAACCACTCGCAACCACTCGCAACCAATCTTAACCACTCCCAACGATTCAGAACCATTTGCAACGACTCACAACAACTTGCAACCACTTGCAACTACTTGCAATCACTCCCAAGCACTTACAACCGATCGCAACCACTCGCAACCACTCGCAACCACTTGCAACCACTAACAACCACTTGCAACCACTTGCAACCACTCGCAACCACTTGTAACCAATCACAACCACTCACCACTACTCGCAACCACTCGCAACCACTCCCAACCACTCACAACCACTCGCAACCACTCGCAACCACTCGCAACCACTCACAACCACTTACAACCACTCGACACAACTTGCAACCACTCGCAACCACTCGCAACCACTCCCAACCACTCACAACCACTCGCAACCACTCGCAACCACTCGCAACCACTCACAACCACTTACAACCACTCGACACAACTTGCAACCACTCGCAACCACTTACAACCATTCGCAACCACTTGCAATCACTTGCAACCACTTGCAGCCACTTGTAACCACTCACAAATACTCGCAACCACTCGCAACCACTCGCAACCACTTGCAAGCACTTGCAACCACTCGCATCCACTCACAGCCACTCGTAACCACTCGCAATCACTCGCAACCACTTGCAACCATTTGCAACAACTCACAACCACTGCAACCACTCACAACCACTCACAACCACTCGTAACCACTCGCAATCACTCGCAACCACTTGCAACCATTTGCAACAACTCACAACCACTGCAACCACTCACAACCACTCACAACCACTAGAAACCACACAAAACCACTCGCAACCACTCGCAACCACTTGCAACCACTCGCAACCACGCCAACCACTCGCAACCACTTGCGACCACTCGCAACCACTCGTAACCACTCGTAACCACTCGTAACCACTAGCAACCACACGCAACCACTTGCAACCACTTGCAACCACTCGCAACCACTCACAACCAATCGCAACCACCACCAACCATTCGCGACCACTCGCAACCACTCGCAACCAATTGCAACCACTCGCAACCACTCGCAACAACTCGTAACAACTCGCAACCACTCACAACCACTCGCAACCACTTGCAACCACTTGCAACCACTCACCACCACTCGCAAACACTCACAACCACTTGCAACCACTCGCAACCATTTGCAACCACTCACAACCACTCCCAACCACTTGCAACCAAACTCAAACACTCACAACCACTCCCAACCACTCGCAACCACTCGCTCCCACTTGCAAGCACTTGTAACCACTCACAACCACTCGCAACCACTCACAACCACTGGCAACCACTTGCAAACAACCCGCAACCACTCGCAACCGCTCCCAACCTCCGGCAACCACTCGCAACGACTCACAATCACTCGGAACCACTGGCAACCCCTCGCAACTACTCGCAACCACTCGCAACCACTCACAACCACTCGCAACCACTCACAACCAGTTGCAACCACTCGCAATCACTTGGAACCACTCGCAATTACTTGCACCCACGCACAACCTCTTGCAACCACTCCTAACCACTCGCAACCACACGCAGCCACTCATAACCACTCGTAACCACTCGCAACCACTCCCAATTACTCACAACAACTTGCAACCACTTGCCACCACACTCAACCACTCGCAACCACTTGCAACCATTCGCAACCATGCGTAACCACTCGCAACCACTCACAACCACTTCCAACCATTCAGAACCACTCGCAACCACTTACAACCACACTCATACACTCGCAATCTCTTGCACCACTTGCAACCACTCGCAACCACTTGCAACCACTTGCAAGTACTTGCAACCACTCGCAACCACTCGTAACCACTCGCAACCACTCGCAACCACTCACAACCATTCGCAACCACTTACAACAACTTGCCACCACTCGCAACCACTCGCAACCATATGCAACCATTCGCACCCACTCGCAACCACTCACAAGCACACAAAACCACTCCCAACCTCTCACAACAACTTGCAACAACTCCCAACCACTTGCAACTACTCGCAACCAATCACAACCACTCGCAACCACTTGCAACCACTCACAA
>SZWC01000311.1:72337-93135 GCA_023375785.1 Penium margaritaceum | reverse complement strand
GCAACCACTCACAACCACTCGCAACCACTCGCAACCACTCGCAACCACTTACAACCACTCGTAACCACTCGCAACCACTCGCAACCACTTTCAACCACTCGCAACCACTTGTAACCACTCGCAACCACTTGCAACCACTCACAACCACTCACCACCACTCGCAACCACTCGCAACCACTGGTAACCACTGGCAACCACTCGCAGTCACTCGCAACGACTCGCAACCACTCAGAACCACTGGCAACCACTTGCAACCACTCGCAACCACTCGCAACCATTCGCAACTACGCACAACCACTCGCAACCACTCACAACCACTTGCAACGACTCGCAACAGCTTGCAACCACTTGCTACCACTCGCAGCCACTTGCAACCACTCGCAACCACTCACAACAACTGGCAACCACAAGCAACCACTTGCAATCACTCACAATCACTCACAACCACTCGCAACCACTCAAAACCACTCGCAGCCATTCGCATCCACTTGCAACCACTCGCAACCACTCGCATCCACTCGCAGAGACTCGTAACCACTTGCAACCACTCGCAACCACTGCCAACCATTTCCATCCACTCGCAACCACTTCCAACCACTCACAACCACTCGCAATCACTCGCAACCACACAAAACCTCTCGCAACCACTCGCAACCATGTGTAACCACTCGCAACCACGCGCAACCACTCCGAACCACTCGCAACCACTTGCGACCGCTCGCAACCACTCGCAACCACTTGCAACAACTTGTAACCAATCGCAGCCACTCGTAACCACTAGGAACCACTCGCAACCACTTGCAACCACTTGCAACCAGTCGCGACCACTTGCAACCACTTGCAACCACTAGCAACCACTCGCAACCACTTGCAACCACTCACAACCACTCACAACTACTCGCAACAACTCGTAACCACTCGCAACCACTCGCAACCACTTGCAACCACTAGCAACCACTCGCAACCACTTGCAACCACTCACAACCACTCACAACTACTCGCAACAACTCGTAACCACTCGCAACCACTCGCAACCACTCGCAACCACTTGCAACCACTTGCAACCACTCACAACCACTGACAACCACTAACAACCATTTGCAACCACTCCCAACTAATTGCAACAACTTACAACCACTCGCAACCAATCCCAATCACTCACCACCACTCACAGCCACTCGCAACCAATTGCTTCCACTCGCAACCACCTGCAACCACTCGCAACCACCCGCAACCACTCGCAACCACTCGCAACCACTCGCAAACAACTGGCAACCACTCGCAACCACTCCCAACCACTCGCAACCAACCACAGCCATTCCAAACCAGTCGCAACCACTGGCAACCACTCGCAACTACTCGCAACCACTCACAACTACTCGCAACCACTCACAACCAATCCCAGTCACTTGCAACCACTTGCAACCACTTGCAACCACTCGCAACCACTTGCAACCACTTACAACCACTCGCAACCATGCGTAACCACTCGCAACAACTCGCAACCACTCGCAACCACTCGGAACTACTCCCAACCACTCGCAACCACTTGTAACCACTCGCAACCACTCCCAACCACTTGCAGCCACTCGCAACCACTCACAACCACTCGCAACCACTCGCAACCACTCGCAACTACTCGCAACCACTCACAACCACTCGCAACCACTCGCAGCCACTCGCAACCACTTGCAACCACTTGCAACCACTCACAACCACTTGCAACCAATCACAACCTCTTACAACCACTCACAACCACTCGAAACCACTCACAACTACTCACAACTACTTGCAAGCACTTACAACCACTTGCAAACACTCAGAAACACTCAGAAACACTCACAACCATTTGCATCCACTCGCAACCACTCGCAACCTATCGTAACCACACGCAACCACTCACAACCATTTGTAACCACTCACAACTACTCACAACCACTCGCAACGGCTAGCAACCACTCGCAACCACTCGCAACCACTTACAACCACTCGCAACCACTCGCAACCACTCGCAACCACTTGGAACCACTCGCAACCACTTGCAACCACTTGCAACCACTCACAACCACTGGCAACCACTCACAACCATTTGCAACCACGCGCAACCAGTCGCAACCACTTGCAACCACTCGCAACCAGTCCCTACCACTCACAACCACTCACAGCCACTCGCAACCACTTGCTCCCACTCGCAACCACTTGCAACCACTCGCAACCATCTACAATCACTCGCAACCACTCGCAACCCCTCGCAAACAACTCGGAACTACTGGCAACCACTCCCAACCACTCGCAACCAATCGCAACCACACACAACCAGTCGCAACCACTGGCAACCACTCGCAACTACTCGCAACTACTCGCAACCACTCACAACCACTCACAACCACTCGCAACCACTCGCAGTCACTTGCAACCACTCGCAACCCCTTGCAACCACTCGCAACCACTTGCAACCACTCGCAACCACTTGCAACCACTTGCAACCACTCGCAACCATGCGTAACCATTCGCAACCACTCGCAACTACTTGCAACCACTCGGAACCACTCGCAATCATTCGCAACCACTCGTAGCCACTCGCAACCACTCACAACCACTTGCAACCACTTGAAACCACTCGCAACCACTCCCAACCACTCACAACCACTCGCAACCACTCGCAACCACTCGCAACCACTCGCAACCACTCACAACCACTCGCAACCACTCGCAACCACTTGCAACCACTTGCAACCACTCGCAACCATGCGTAACCATTCGCAACCACTCGCAACTACTTGCAACCACTCGCAACCACTCGCAACCTCTCGTAACCACACGCAACCACTGAGAACTATCTGTAACCACTCACAACCACTCGCAACCACGCGCATCCACTCGCAGAGACTCGTAACCACTTGCAACCACTCGCAACCATGCGTAACCATTCGCAACCACTCGCAACTACTTGCAACCACTCGCAACCACTCGCAACCTCTCGTAACCACACGCAACCACTGAGAACTATCTGTAACCACTCACAACCACTCGCAACCACGCGCATCCACTCGCAGAGACTCGTAACCACTTGCAACCACTCGCAACCATGCGTAACCATTCGCAACCACTCGCAACTACTTGCAACCACTCGCAACCACTCGCAACCTCTCGTAACCACACGCAACCACTGAGAACTATCTGTAACCACTCACAACCACTCGCAACCACGCGCATCCACTCGCAGAGACTCGTAACCACTTGCAACCACTCGCAACCATGCGTAACCATTCGCAACCACTCGCAACTACTTGCAACCACTCGCAACCACTCGCAACCTCTCGTAACCACACGCAACCACTGAGAACTATCTGTAACCACTCACAACCACTCGCAACCACGCGCATCCACTCGCAGAGACTCGTAACCACTTGCAACCACTCGCAACCATGCGTAACCATTCGCAACCACTCGCAACTACTTGCAACCACTCGCAACCACTCGCAACCTCTCGTAACCACACGCAACCACTGAGAACTATCTGTAACCACTCACAACCACTCGCAACCACGCGCATCCACTCGCAGAGACTCGTAACCACTTGCAACCACTCGCAACCATGCGTAACCATTCGCAACCACTCGCAACTACTTGCAACCACTCGCAACCACTCGCAACCTCTCGTAACCACACGCAACCACTGAGAACTATCTGTAACCACTCACAACCACTCGCAACCACGCGCATCCACTCGCAGAGACTCGTAACCACTTGCAACCACTCGCAACCATGCGTAACCATTCGCAACCACTCGCAACTACTTGCAACCACTCGCAACCACTCGCAACCTCTCGTAACCACACGCAACCACTGAGAACTATCTGTAACCACTCACAACCACTCGCAACCACGCGCATCCACTCGCAGAGACTCGTAACCACTTGCAACCACTCGCAACCATGCGTAACCATTCGCAACCACTCGCAACTACTTGCAACCACTCGCAACCACTCGTAACCACTCGCAACCACTCACAACCACTGGCAACCACTCGCAACCACTTGCAACCATTTACATCCACTCGCAACCACTCGCAACCACTCGCAACCACTTGCAACCACTCGCAACCACTCACCACCACCCGCAACCACTCCTAACCACTCACAACCACTCGCAACCACTTGCAACCACTTGCAGCCACTTGCAACCACTTGCAACCACTCGTAACCACTTGCAACCACTCGCAACCACTCGCAACCACTTGCAACGACTCACAACCACTCGCAACCACTTGAAACCACTCGCAGCCACTTGTAACCACTGGCAACCTCTCACAACCATTGGTAACCACTCGCAACTACTTGCAATCACTCGCAATCACTCGCAACCACTCGCAACCACTCGCAACCACTCACAACCACTCGCAACCACTTGCAACCACTCGCAACCACTCACAATCATTCACAACCACTTGCAACCAATCGCAACCACTCGTATCCACTTGTAGCCACTCGTAACCACTCGCAACCACTCACAACCTTTCGCAACTACTCGCAACCACTTGCTACTACTCACAACCACTCGCAACCAGCAGAAACCACAAAAAACCACTTGCAACCACTCGCAACCACTTGCAAGCACTTGCAACCACACACAACCACTCGCAACAACTTGCAACCACTCACGACCACTCGCAAAAACTCGCAACCAATCGCAACCACTCATAACTAATCGCAACCACTCGTAACCACTGGCAACCACTCGCAACCACTTGCAACCACTTGCAACCACTCGCAACCACTCGCAAGCACTCGCAACCACTCACAACCAATCGCAACCACTCATAACTAATCGCAACCACTCGTAACCACTGGCAACCACTCGCAACCACTTGCAACCACTTGCAACCACTCGCAACCACTCGCAAGCACTCGCAACCACTAGCAACCCCTCGCAGTTAGAAACATCCGACTCCAACAAGCGTTATTCCCTCTCAATAACCGTTCAGGTCCGAGACCAAACCACCTTGACCTAATGGCTCTTCGAGCGTCTGACCGTTGAGTCCCGTGTGTCAAGTCATCCCCTAAGAAAGGGACACATGTCACCTGTGTCCGGCTAGTGGAAAGAAGCCGTTGGTGTACTCTCTTGTCCTGTTCTGCTGTATATTTCTGGGGACGTTCATTCCCTCAAGTTCAACCAGAACAGTTCTGCCTACCCTGTTCCCTTTGGTTCCACGGCTTTGCCACCGTGCTCTTACTCTGCCCGCCTCCCAATCTCTTTGCCTTTGCCAACCACTCTCTGCTCACTGCCCCTCGCTTCGTCATCCTTTGCTCAGCACTTACTCTCATTCACCTGCCTTGCCATCACAATTCTCTCTCGGACTCCTGCCTACCTTGCAACTCTGGCATCTTGTCTCTCTTTAACCGTTCTGCCTAACTTCTTGGGACTGCTCACACCTCTCTGCTTACGTCATTTCTTTGACCTGCTTGCGCACAACAGTCGCTTCTACCTACTTCTGCTCCTGTTGTCGTCACTCATTACCTTATGGTGACATGGCATCAGAGCATCAGGCGACAGTACATGGTGTCCCGTGACCGATTCATCGCTTTGCCGCCACCACAGCTCCACTTCTTGGATCTGCAGTCCTCCGTTGCTGCCACCGCCACATCGTGTCTCTCCGCTTGGACAATAACTGACATCAACAACACCGCTTGGAGTGTTCCTCTCGCTGAAGAAACGTCGCATCATCCCGGGGAAGCCCTGCGTCCATTCTGCGCCCGTGGCGAACAATTGGTGACTTGTCCTCCACAATAGCTGCAAGCAGCTCCCGAGGCGCCTCCTGCCATCAACTCCCTGGAAGCTTCCTACAGCTCACCACCCGCTGCCTTTCATCATCTCAGCCTTTGCAAGCACCTTCTCCTTTCTCATTTTCTTTCCTCAGCCTCATCTGTTTCCTCTGCCCCATCCTCTTCACCTTGTTTGCGCTCACCATCTCAAGCAGCGTCCTCCCACCGCCTTCTCGCGTCGTCATCAGCAGTAGCGTAACTCCCGCTGTCAGGACATCAAACAGCGCCAGTCTTCCTGCTCCCAGTGCGAGCCAACTCGGGAAAAAGCCGTCACTCTCCTGCCATCAGCGGACCAGTGTCTTTGTTCGCCGTACGACTCCCTCTGATGCAACCGGTTTCCTCTCGCTGCCAGGATATCGGACTCCACCAGTCTTCCTGCTCATGGTGGTGTGGTAACATTACCACTGTTTCAATGGTGCTTTGGTCATACTTAAACTGTTTATATATTGCTTAAATCATATTATTGTTGTTTGAATGGTGATTTGGTAATACTTGTACTGTTTATATGGTCTTTTGGTCACATTATCACCCTTTCAATGGTGCTTTGGTCACATTGGCATTGTGACTATGGTGCTTAGGTCACATTATCACTGTTTTAATGATGCTTTGGTTACACTTTCACTGTGTCTTAACGATTGGGTCACATAATCACAGTTTCAATGGTCCTTTGGTCACATCTTCAATGTGACTCTGGTGCTTTGGTCACTTATAACTTTTCTTATGTGCGTTGGTCACACATTCACTGTGTCGATGGTGCATTGGTCACATTGTCACTATCCAATGGTGCAAACTTTCACTGTGTATATCGTGCTTCGGTTACATGATCATTACTTCAATGTTGTTTTGGTCACACTTCCACTCTACTTATGGTCCCTTGGTCACATTACCACAGTTTCAACGGTGCTTTGGTCACACTTTCACTGTGTCTATGATGCTTTGGTCACATTATCAATAATTCAATGGTACACAGGTCAAAGATTCACCGTGTCTAAGGTGAGTTGGTCACATCTTTGTTTCAATGGTGCCTGTGTCTATGATGCTTATGTCACATTATCACTGTTTCAATGGTTATTTGATCATAATTTCACCGTTTCTATGGTGATTTGACCACATTTTCTCCATTTCAATGGTGCTTTGGTCACACTTTCACTCTGTCTATAGTGCTTTAGACACATTCTCAGTTTTTCAATGGCACTTTGGTCACACTTTCACTGTGTCTATGGTGCTTTTGTCACATTATCACTCTTTCAATGGTACTTTTGTCATACTTGCACTGTGTCCACAGTGCTTAGATCACCTTATCACTGTTTCAATGGTGCTTTGGTCGCACTTTCCCTCTGTCTAGTGTGTTGTGGTCATATTATCATAGTTTTAATGGTGATTTGGTCACACTTTCACCAATTCTATGTTGCTTAGGTCATATTATCAATGTTGCAATGGTGATTTGCTCATAACAATACCGTGTCTATGGTGTTTTGGTTAAATTATGATTGTTCCAATGGTGCTTTCGTCACACGTTCATGATGTCTACGGTGCTTTGATCACATTATCATTGTTTCAATGGTGCTTTGGTCACACGTTCACTACGTCTACGATGCGTTGGTCACATTATCACTATTTCAGTGGTGCTTTGGTCAGACCGTTACTGTGTTTATGGTGCTTAGGTCACATTATCATTGTTTCAATGGTGCTTTGGTCACACTTTCACTGTGTCTATGGTGCTTTGGTCACATTATCACAATTACAATGGTGTTTTGGTCACACTTTCACTGTGTCTATAGTGTGTATGTTACATTACAACTCTTTCAACGGTGCTTGGGTCACACTTTAGCTGTGTCTACGGTGCTTCAATCAGATTATCACTGTTTAAATGGTGCTCTGGTCACACTTTCACTGTGTCTATGGTGGTATGGTAATTTTATCACTGTTTCAATGGAGCTTTGGTCACACTCCTACTGTTTCTGTAGTGCTTAAATCATATTATCACTATTTCAATGGTGATTTGGTCATTCTTCTATAGTTTCTGTGGTGTTTTGGTCACATCACACTCTTTCAATGGTGCTTTGGTCACACTCGCATTGTGTCTATGGTGCTTAGGTCACATTATCACAGTTTTAATGGTGCTTTGGTCACCCTTTCACTGTGCCTACAATGCTTAGGTGACATCATCATTGTTTCAATGGAGCTTTGGACTCACCTTTACGAGTCTATGGTGCTTCAGTTACATTATCACTTTTTTCAATGGTGCTTTGTTTACACTTTCACTGTCTCTATGGTGCTTTGGTAACATAATCACTGGTTCAATGGTCCTTTGGTCATATTTTTACTGTATCCATAGTGCTAAGGTCACCTTATCACTGTTTCAATGTTCCTTTGGTCACACTTCAACTGCGTTTAAAGTGCTCAGCTCACAATATCGTTGTTTCATTGGTGCTTTAGTTGCAATTTCACTCTGTATATGGTGCTTATGTCATATTATCATTGTTTCAATGGTGCTTTTGTCACACTTTTACTGTGTCTATATAACTAGGGTTACATTATCTATGCTCGAAGGGTGCTTGGGTCACACTTTCACTCTGTATATGGTACATTTGTCACGTTATCACTGTTTCAATGACGCTTTGGTCCCATGTTTTCTGTGTCTATGTTGTTTAGGTGACAATGTGACTCCTTCAAAGGTGCTTGGGTCACTCTTTCACTGTGTCTATGATACTTTGGTCACATTATCCCAGTTTCGATGGTACTTTAGTTACACTTTCATTGTGCCTATGATGCTTTGGTCACATTATAATTGTTTCAATGGTGCTTTGGACACACTTTAGAGGTTTCCTTGGTGCTTAGTCACATTTTCATCATTTCAATGGTGCATGCGTCACACTTTCACTATGTCTATGGTGCTTAGGTCACATGATCATTTTTTCAATGGTGGTTTAGTCACACTCTCACTGCGTCTATGGTGCTTTGGTCACATTATTACTATTTGAATGGTGTTTGGGTCCTACTTATATTGTGTCTTTGGTGCGATGGTCACATCGTAACAGTTTCAATGGTGTTGTGGTCACACATTTACTGTCTTTATGGTTCTTCAATCACACTTTCACAGTTTTCATGCTACTTTAGTCTAGCTTAACTATGTCTATGGTGCTTAGGTCACTTATCACTGTTTCAATGGTGCCTTGGTTGCACTTTCATTGTGTCTTTGGTGCTTATGTCATGTAATCACTGCTTTCATGGCTCTTTGGTCACGATTTCACTACGTGTGTGGTTCTTTGGTTACATCATCACTGTTTCAATGGTGCTTTGGTCACACCTTTACTGTGTCTATGGTGTTTTGGTCAAATTATGATTGTTCCAATGGTGCTTTGGTCACACTTTCATGATGTCTATGGTGCTTTGGTCATATTATCATTCATTCAATGGTGCTTTTGTCACATGCTCACTACGCCTATGATGCTTTGGTCACGTTATCACTGTTTTAGTGGTGCTTTGGTCAGACGTGTACAGTGTTTGTGGTGCATAGGTCACATTATCATTATTTCAATGGTTCTTTGGTCACATTTTCACTGCATCAATGGTGCTTTGGTCACATTATCACGGTTTCCATGGTGCTTTGTTCACACTTTCATGTCTATAGTGCTTAGGTCACATTATCATTGTTTCGATGGTGCGTTGGTCACCCGTTTGCTGTTTCTACGGTACTTTTGTCACATTCTCACTGTTTCAATGGTGCTTTGGTCACACTTTCACTGTGTCTATGCCTGTGTGGTCATATTTTAACTGATTTAATGGTGCTTTGGTCACACTTCTACTGTTCCCATAGTGCTTAAATCATATTATCAATGTTTTACTGGTGATTTTGTCATAATTGTACTGTTTCTATGGTGCTTAGGTCGCATTATTACTATTTTAATGGCGCTTTGGTCACCCTTTCACTGTGTCTACAGTGCTAAGGTGACATCATCATTATTTCAATGGTGCTTTGATCACACTTTTATGTGTCTATGGTGCTTTAGTTACATTATAACTTTTTCAATGGTGCGTTGGTTACACTTTCACTGTGTTTTAACGCTTAGGTCACATAGTCACAGTTTCAATGGTCCTTTGGTCACACCTTCAAGGTGTCTTTGTTCCATTGGTCACCTATTACTATGTTTATGGTGATTTGGTCACATTCACTGTGTATATGGTGCTGATGTCACGTTATCACTGTTTCAATCCTGCTTTGGTCAAACGTTTACAGTGTCTATCATGCTTAGGTTACATTAGTCTTATTTCAATGGTGTTTTGCCTCAACTTTCACTCTGCCTATTGTCACTTGGTCCCATTACCACTGTTTCAATGGTGGTTTGGTCACACTTTCACTGTGTCTTTGGTGCTTTGGTCACATTTTAAATGTTTCAATGGTACTCTGGTCAAACGTTCACTGTGTCTAAGGTGCTTTGCTCACATCTCTATTTCAATGGTGCTTTGGTCACACTTTAACAGTGTCTATGGTGCTTTTGTCACATTATCACTGTTTCAATGGTGCTTTTATCATATTTAACTGTGTCTATGGTGATTTGGTCACATTTTCTCTGTTTCAATGGTGATTTGGTCACACTTTCACTATGTATATAGTGCTTTGGTCCCATTCTCACTGTTTCAATGGTGCGTTGGTCACACGTTCACTGTGTCTACGGCGCTTTGGTCACATTATCACTATTTCAATGGTACTTTGGTCATATTTTCACAGTGTCCATAGTGTTTAGGTCATCTTATCATTGTTTCAACGGTGCTTTGGCCACACTTTCCCTATGTCTACGGTGTTGTGGTCACATTATCACTGTTTCAATGGTGCTTCGGGAAAAATTCCACTAATTCTTTAGTGCGTAGGTCATATTATCACTGTTACAATGGTGAGTTGCTCATAATTATACTATGTTTATGGTGCTTTCGTCACATTATCATTCTTTCAATAGTCCTTCGTTCACGCAGTCACTGTGATTATGATGCTTAAGTCACATTATCACTGTTTGAACACTCAATTGGTCACATTTTCACTATGATGTTTCTATGGTCCATTAGTTACATTCTCACTTTTTCAATGGTGCTTTGACCACACTTTCAATTTGCATATTACACTTAGGTCACACTATCACTGTTTCAATGGTGCTTTGGTCACATCTTCAATGTGTCCATTGTTCTTTGGTCACATTATCACTATCTCAATGGTTCTTTGTTCAAACGTTTACTGCGCCCATCGTGCTTAGGTCACATTATCACTTTTTCAATGGTGCTTTGGTCACACGTTCTCTCTTCCTGTGGTCCTCTGTTCACATTGTCACTGTTTCAATGGTGCTTTTGTCATACGTTCACTGTGTCTATGGTGCTTTGGTCACACGTTCTCTCTTCCTGTGGTCCTCTGTTCACATTGTCACTGTTTCAATGGTGCTTTTGTCATACGTTCACTGTGTCTATGGTACTTTGGTCATGTTATCACTATTTCTATGGTACTTTGGTCAAACGTTCATTAGGTCTTAGTTACTTTGGTCACATTATCACTGTTTCAATAGTGCTTGGTCACACCTTCACTGTGTCTATGGTGCTTAGGTCACGTTTTCCCTCTTTCAATGGTGTTTTGGTCACACTTTCACTGTGTCTATGGTGCTTATGTCATATGATCACTGTTTCAATGGTGCTTTTGTCACACTTTTACAATGTATATATAACTGAGGTCACATTATCACTACTTGAATGGTGCTTTGGTCACACTTATATTGTGTATATGGTAGTTTGGTCACGTTATCACTGTTTCAATGATGCTTTGGTCACACTTTTACTGTGTCTATGGTGTTGATGTCACATTGTGACTGTTTCAATGGTGGTTTGGCCACACTTTCACTTTGTCTATGTCACACTTTCACTGGGTCACATTATCACTGTTTCCATGGTACTTTTGTCACACTTTCATTGTGTCTATTGTGCTTTGGTCACATTGTGACTGTTTCAATGGTGGTTTGGCCACACTTTCACTTTGTCTATGTCACACTTTCACTGGGTCACATTATCACTGTTTCCATGGTACTTTTGTCACACTTTCATTGTGTCTATTGTGCTTTGGTCACATTGTGACTGTTTCAATGGTGCTTTGGTCACACTTTAGAGGTGTCTATGGAGCTTGGTCACATTATCACTGTTTTAATGGTGCTTTGGTCACATTGTGACTGTTTCAATGGTGCTTTGGTCACACTTTAGAGGTGTCTATGGAGCTTGGTCACATTATCACTGTTTTAATGGTGCTTTGGTCACACTTTCAATGTTTATATGGTGCTTAGGTCACATTATCATTGTTTTAATGGTGCTTTGGTTACACTCTCACTGCGTCTATGGTGCTTTGGTCACATTATTACTGTTTCAATGGTGTTTTGGTCATAATTATACTATGACTACGGTGCTTTTGTCACATTGTCACAGTTTCAATGGTGCTTTGGTCACATTACCATTGTTTCAATGGTGCTTTGGTCACTTTCATTGTGTCTTTAGTGCTTAGGTCATGTTATCACCGTTCCAATAGTGCTTTAGTCACATGATCATTGTGTCTATGGTGCTTAAGTCATAGTATCAATGTTTCAATTGTGATTTGGTCACACTTTCATTGTGTCTATAGTTCTTAAGTCACGTAATCACTGTTTCAATATCGCTTTGGTCTTGCTTTCACTGTGTTTACTATGCTTTGGTAACATTATCACTATTTCAATGGTGCTTTGGTCACACATTCACTATGTCTATGGTGCTTAGATCACGTCATCACTGTTTCAATGTACTTTGGTCACCCTTTGATTGTGTATATGGTGCTTGGGTCACATGGGCACTGTTTCAATGGTGCTTTGGTCACACTTAACCATGTCCAAAGTGCATAGGTCACATGACCACTTTTTCAATGGTGCTTTGGTCTTACTTTCACGGTGTCTATGTTGCTATGGTCATGTTATCACTGTTTCAATGGTGCTTTGGTAACATTTCATTGTGTCTATGGTGCTTTGGTCACATTATCACTGTCTTAATGGTGCTTTGGTCACACTGTCACTATGTCTATCTTTCTTAGGTCACATTGTCACTGTTTCAGTGGTACTTTGGTCACTCTTTCAATGTGTCAATTGTGCTTAGTTCACATTATCACTATCTTGATGGTGCTTTGGTCACACTTTCACTGTGTCTATGGTGCTTTGGTCATATCATCACTGTTTTAATGGTGTTTTGGTAACACTTTCGATGTGTTTATTGTCCTGAGGTCTCACTACCACTGTTTGAATAGTGTTTTGGTCATATATTCACTGTATCTATGGTGCTTAGGTCACAATATCACTGTCTTTATGGTGCTTTGGTCACACTTTAATTGTGTCTATAGTCCTTAGGTCACGTCATCACTATTTCAATGGTCCTTTGGTTACAATTTCACTGTGTCTATGGAACTTTGGTCATATTATCAATATTTAAGTGGTACTTTGGACACAGTTTCACTATGCCTGTGCCGCTTATGTCATATTATCATCGTTTCACTTGTGCTTTGGTCACCCTTTCACTGTGTCTATGGTGCTTGGGTCACATTATCACTCTTTGAATGGTGCCTTTGTCACACTTTCACTGTGTCTATGGTGCTTTGGTCACATAATCACTATCCTAATGGTGCTTTGGTCACACTTTCACAGTGTCTATGGTGCTATGGTCACATTATCACTGTTTCAATGGTGCTTTGGTCACACTTTCATTGTGTCTATGGTGCTTAGGTCACATTCTCATTGTTCCAATGGTACTTTGGTCACATTATCACTGTTTCAATGGTGCTTTGGTCACACTTTCATTGTGTCTATGGTGCTTAGGTCACATTCTCATTGTTCCAATGGTACTTTGGTCACATTTTCACTGTGTCTATAGTGCTTAGGCCAAGTTATCATAGTTTCAATGGTGCTTTGGTCACACTTTCACTGTCTCTATGGTACTTTGGTCACATTATCACCATTGCAATGGTAATTTGGTCACAAATTGACTGTTTCCATGGTGCTTAGGTCACATTATCACTGTTTCAATGGTGCTTTGGTCACATTTTCATTGTGTGTATGGTGCTTTGGTCATTTTCTCACTGTATCAATGGTGCTTTAGTCACACTTTCATTGTGTCTATGCTATTTTGGTCACATTATTGCATTTTCAATGGTGCTTTGGTTACACTTTCACTGTGTCTATGGTGCTTAGGTCATATCATCACTGTTTCAATGGTGCTCTGGTCACACTTTCACTTTGTCGATGGTGCTTAGGTCACATTATCACTGTTCCAATATCGCTTTGGTCACACTTTCAATGTGTCTATGGTGCTTTGGTCACATCCTCACTGTCTCAATGGTGCTTTGTTTACATCTTCACTATATCTACGGTGCTTTCGTCACATTTTCACTGTTTCAATGGTGTTTTGGTCACTCCTTCATTGTGCCTATGGTCCTAAGGTAACATTATCAATGTTTCAATGGTGCTTTGGTCTCCCTTTCACTATGTCTATGGTCCTTTGGTGACATTGCCATTGTTTCAATGTTTGTTTGGTCTCACTTTCATTGTGTCTATAGCGCATAGGTAACATTATCACTGTTTCAAGGGTTATTTGGTCACACTTTCACCGTGTCTATGGTGCAATAGTCACATTGTCATTGTTTCAATGGTGTTTTGGTCACCCTTTCACTCTGTTTATGGTGCTTTGTTCATTATCACCATTTCAATGCTGCTTTGGTCACAAATTCACTATTTCTAGAGTGCTTTGGTCACATTATCACTGTTTCAATGGTACTTTGGTCACACTTTCACTTTGTCTATGGTGCTTTGTTCACATAATCACTGTTTTATTGGTGCTTTAGTCACACTTTCACAGTATCTATGGTGTTGAGGTCACATCATCACTGTTTCAATGGTGCTTTTGTCACACGTTCACTATGTATATGGTGCTTTCGTCACAATATCACTACTTCAATGGTGCTTTGGTGATACTTTCATTGTATCTATGGTCCTTTGGTCACATTATCACTGTGTCAATGGTGCTTTTGTCACAATATCATTGTGTCTATACTGCTTAGGTTACAATGTTTTTGTTTCAATGTTGCTTTGGTGACACTTTCATTGTATCTATGGTCCTTTGGTCACATTATCACTGTGTCAATGGTGCTTTTGTCACAATATCATTGTGTCTATACTGCTTAGGTTACAATGTTTTTGTTTCAATGTTGCTTTGGTCATACCTTCATTGTTCCTAAAGCACTTAGGTCACATTTTCACTGTTTCAATGGTGCTTTGGTCAACCTTTCAATGTGTCTATGGTGCTTAGGTCACATAATCACTAATTCAATGGTCTTTTGTTCACACTTTCACTGTGTCTATGGTGCTTAGCTCAAATTATCACTGTTTCAATGGTGCTTTGGTCAACCTTTCAATGTGTCTATGGTGCTTAGGTCACATAATCACTAATTCAATGGTCTTTTGTTCACACTTTCACTGTGTCTATGGTGCTTAGCTCAAATTATCACTGTTTCAATGGTACCTTGGTCACACTTTCATTTTGTCTATGGTGCTTTGGTCACATTATCACTGTTCAAGTGTGCTTTGGTTACATTTTCACTTTGTCTATGGTGCTTAGGTCACATTATCACTGTTTCAATGGTGTGTTGATCACATGTTCACAGTGTCTATGGTGTTTAGGTCAATGGTGTCTTATTCAAACGTTCACTGTATCTATAGTGCTTAAGTCACATTTTCATACTTACAATGGTTCTTTGGTCACACTTTCATTGTATATATGGTGCTTTGGTCACATTGTCACTATTGCTATGGTGCTTTGGTCACACTTTCACTGTGTATATGGTGCGTGGGTCACATTATCACTGTTTTAATGGTGCTTTGCTCAGACTGGCCATGTGTGTATTATGCGTTGGTCATATTACTACTGTTTCAATGGTGCTTTGGTCACACTTTCACAGTTTCTATGCTGCTTTGGTCACAATATGGCATTTGTATTGGTGCTTTGGTCACACTTTCACTATGTCTATAGTGCTGAGGTTATGAAGTTTCTGTTTCAATGGTGCTTTTCGTCATAGTTTCATTGGTTCTGTCGTTCATAGGTCACATATGGTACTTTGTTCACAAATTCACTTTTTTATGGTACTTAGATCAAATTATCACTGTTTCAATGGTGCATTGGTCACACTTTCATTGTCTATGGTGCTTAGGTCACATTATCACTATTTCAATGGTGCTTTGATCACATGTTCACAATGTCTATGGTTTTTAGGTCACATTATCACTGTTTCAATTGTGCTTTGGTCAAAGTTTCACTATATCTGTAGTGCTTAGGTCACATTATCATAGTTTCAATGGTGCTTTGGTCACACATTCACCGTATCTATGGTGCTTTAGTCACATTGTTGCTGTTGCAATGGTGCGTTGGTCACACTTTCACTGTGTTTATAGTGCTTAAGTCGCAGAATTACTGTATCAATTGTGCTTTGGTCAATGTTTCACTGTGTCCATAATGCTTCGGTCACGTTATCACTGTTTCAATTGTGCTTTGATGACACTTTCACTGTGACTATAGTCCTTCGGTCACATTGTCACAGTTTCAATGGTGATTTGGTGACACTTTCAATGTCTCTATAGCACTAAGGTCACATTATCACTCTTTCTATGGGATACTGGTCACACTTTGAGTGTGTCTCTAGTGCTTAGGTAACATTTTAACCGTTTCAATGTTGCTTTGGTCACATTTTAAGAGTGTGTAAAATGCGTAGGTCACATTATCACGGTTTCAATGGTGCTTTTGTCACACTGTCATTGTGTCTATAGTGCTTAGGTCACGTTACCATTGTTTCAATGGTACGTTGGTCACAGTTGCATTGTGTCTAAAGTGGTAAGGTCACATTATCACTTTTTCAATGGTGCTTTGGTCACTATTTCACGGTGTCTATAGTTCTTATATCATACTATCACTTTTCTAATGGTGCTTTGGTCATACATCCACTATGTCAATAGTGCTTTGGTCACGTGATAATTGCTTCAATGGTGCTTTGTTTACATTATCACCTTTTCAATTGTGCTTTGTTAAACTTTCACTCTGCCTATAGTGCTTTTCTCACATTATCACTGTTTCAATGATGCTTTGGTCACACTTTCACCGTGTCTATATTCATTAGGTCACATTATCACTGTTTCAATGGTGCTTTGATATCACTTTCAATGTGTATATTGTTCTAACGTTGCATTATCGCTATTTCAATGGTACTTTTATCACACTTTCACTGTGTCTATAGTGTTGAGGTCGTATTATCACTGTTTCAATGGTTATTTTGGTCATACTTCCACAATGTCCAGTATACTATCAATGTTTCAATGGTGCTTTGTTCATATTCTCATTGTGTATATAGTGCTAAAGTCATGTTATCAGTGTTTCAATGGTGCTTTGGTTACACTTTCACTGTGTCTATAGTGCTGTCGTCACATTATCACTACTTGAATGGTGCATTGGTCACACTTTCACTATGTGAATAGTGCTTTGGTCATGTGATAACTGTTTCAATGGTGCTTTGGTTACATTATCAATGTTTCAATGGTGTTACGGTTAAACTTTCACTGTGTCTATAGGGCTCAGGTCACATAATCACTGTTTCAATGGTGCTTTAGTCACACTTTCACTATGTCAATAGTCCTTAGGTCACATTATCACTTCTTCAATGGTACTTTGGTCTCACTTGAAATGTGTCTAAATTCAAAGGTCACATTATCACTATTTCAATGGTGCTTTGGTCACACTTGCCCTGTGTCTTTAGTGCCAAAGTCACATTATCACTGTTTCAATAGTACGTTGGTCACACGTTCACTGTGTCTAAAGCATTTAGGTCACATAATCACCATTCTAATGGTTCTTTGGTCACACTTTCACCATGTCTCTACTGCTTATGTCACATTATCACTATTTCAATGGTAGTTTGGTTACTCATTCACTCTGTGTATAGAGCTTAGGTCATGTTGTCACTGTTTTTACTGTGATTTGGTCACACTTGCAATGTGTCCATAGTTCTTATGTCACATTATCACAGTTTCAATCATGCTTTGGTCATACGTTTATCGTGTGTATAGCACTTAGGTCACATTTTTATTGTTTTGATGGCTCTTTGGTAACAATTTCACCATAGACACCGTGAAAGTGTGACCAAATCAACATTGAAACAGTGATAGTGTGACCAAAGCACCATAGACACATTGGACGTGTGACCAAAGCACAATTGAAATAGTGATAATGTGACCAACACACGATTGACATAGTAAAACTGTGACAAAAGCACCATTCAAACACTGATAATGTAACCAAAGCACCATTTAAATAGGGATAACATGACCAAAGCACAATATACACAGTGAATTGTGACCAAAGTACCATTGAAATATGGATACTATGGCCACGGGACTGTCGACACAGTGAAAGATCGACCACAGCACCATCGAAACTGTGATAACATGACCAAAAACCCATAGGCACAAAGAAAATGTGACCAAAGCACCATTGAAAAGGTGACAATGTGACCTAAGCACCAAAACACACAATGAAAGTGTGACCAAAGTCCCATTGAAACAGTTATCATGTGACCTAAGCACCAGACATAGTGAAAGTGTGACCAAAGTACCATTGAAAGAGTGATAATGTGACGGAACACCATAGAGACAGTTAAAAGGTGACCAAAGTGGCATTGAAATAGTGATAATGTGACCAAACCACCATAGAGACAGTGAAAGTGTGACCAACTCATTATTAAAAATGTGATAATGTGACCTAAGCACCATAGATAGAATGAACGTGTGACCAAAGCACAATTGCAACAGTGATTTTGTGACAAAAGCACCATACAACCATTGAAAGTATGACTACAGCACCATTAACACAACGAAATTGCGACCAACCGACCCCTTAAACAGTGATAATGTGACCTAAGCACCATAGGCACTGTGCAAATGTGACCAAAGTGCTATTGAAACAGTGATAATGTGACATAAGCACCATATACACATTCAAAGTGTGACCAAAGCACCATTGAAGCAATGATAATCGGACCTCAGCACCATAGACACAGTAAATGTCTGACCAAAGAATCATATTACTTTGATGATGTGACCTAAGCACCATAGACACAGTGAAAGTGTGACAAAAGAACCATTGAAACAATGATAATATTACCTAAGAACCATAGACAAAGTGAATTTGTGACAAAAGCACCATTGAAACATTTATAATGTGACCAAGACAACATGGACACAATGAATGTGAGAGTGGGTGCTCTTTGGGGATTTAGCCTTGGTGTGTGGAGAGCATAGTCGTAGCGGAAAGATAGACTTGGAGATTTTAGGAAGCCAGAGCTGGAAAATACAGGTTAATGAGATTGAACTGAGTACAGGGTATTTATACTGTCCGGCTGGCTAGCCCATGCCTCAGCCTACTGCTTTCCTAGCTTGCTACAAAAAGCTACTTGCACCTAAACCCGGCGCTCTGCTTGCACCTGAAGCTGGTGCTCTACTTGCACCTAATGCCTAGTGTGAGAAGTCCTCGACCATCGATCGTCGAGATCGACGGTCGATCTTGTCTCTCGGCGAGCCGCCTCATTGCTCCCGTATGCCTCTCGGCGGTGGATGTGGTCACCGTGTTGCGCACGCCACCGGAAGTGCTGCGACCGTCGCACGGTTGTAGCCATCGTTCTGCTGTCGCCGTTGACCGCGGCTGTTGCCGGGAGCTCCCGTCGACGCACTCCCCTCGGCGGATAGCGTATCTGTTACGCTATTCACCGAGGGGGCAAAAGCCACCCTCGCGTGGCGGTTACAGAACGCCACATGGGGGTTGCGTGCGAAACAGCCCCCTAGCGCCGGCGTGACCCCCACGCCGGCGCTCGCTCACGCACTCGCTTGCTCCTCCTCCTCCTCGCATCGGCGTTTGAGCGGAGGTGAGCTCAACCACGACCTGGATTTCTGAAAATCGGAAAAAGCCCTGCATGTCCCCAATACTCGGACGAGGCCCCGAGTATGCCAGAAAGAAGGGGCACCTTGATACATTCACCCCCCCCCCCGTCGGAGGCGTGACGTCTCGGTGCGCTTGAGATACTCCTGGAGAACAGGGTTGGTACACCCGACATGGAAGTTGGCCTCTGGCTCCTAAGAGTTATGTTCCGCCGGGTACCCCTTCCACTGCACCAGAAACTCATGCCGTCATCCCCTCTGGCGGTCCGCCAGGATCTTCTCCACCTCAAACTCCTCACTTCCTTCAACCTGGACAGTAGGAGGTGGAGCTGTCCCGCGACCCTGGAAGAAGGTGTTGGGGTCGCGATAGGCACGAAGAAGGGAGATGTGGAACACCGGATGAATGGTGTAATGAGCTGGCAGCTCCAGCTTGTATGAAACGGCCGACCGCTTCTCCAGAATGCGGAATGGACCCACCCATCGCGGCTTGAGTTTGGGACTCCCAACTCCCATCAGCTGCAGGTTAGCAGAGTTCATCATCACCTGATCTCCCACGTGGAACTCCTCCGCAGAGCGATGCTTATGAGCCTGTTGCTTCTGCTGCTTCTGTGCCTTCAACAGCCGTTGCCGCACCACGTCCCGAGTGGTGGCAAACCCTTCAGCAATCTGTTGCACAGCTGGAAGAGATGTTGATGTAGCAAGGGCGGCTGGGCTCAGTGGCTGGTGGCCATAGACCACCTCAAACGGTGACTTTCTTGTTGATGCTGACACCGCTGAGTTGTAGGCAAACTCTGCCACTCTGAGCTTCTCCTCCCAACCGTCTCCATCCGGTGGGACCATGCTCCGCAGCAGCTGCTCTAGTGTCTGGTTTGTGCGCTCTGTCTGCCCATCACTCTCTGGGTGGTATGCTGTGGTCAGCTGCACTCGCGTGCCTAGCTTCTCCATGAGATCTCTCCAGAATCGC
>SZWC01000311.1:6468-72006 GCA_023375785.1 Penium margaritaceum | reverse complement strand
AAACGGAGCAGTAGAGCCCCTGCTAGGGTCGTCGAAGTAACCCTTGGTGGAGCCGCCCACCTGGCCTTGCACTCTAGGCAACGGGAGGCGCTTCGACGATGACCCGTCGAAGCGCCTTTCCTCGCCCAGAAGTCAAGGAGAAGTCCATCCTGGTCAAGGAGGTCCTTATGGTCACCTCATTCATGCCCCTGGTGCATTTGGAGGCCATTAGGAATGAACTCGGATCCCTGGTGGTGGAATATCCCGCCACCTATGGCGGGTACCAGATTCCACCCACCCAACACCCGTTTTTCGGGCTAGGCTAACTTTCTGAATACTCACTCAAATCGAGCGATTCAAAGCTCGATCTTGCATGGGAAAATCCAAGGAATCCAAATCTAAAGTCAGATCAGGTGTTCGACCACTCCTCAGTGGTCAAACCAGGGAGTACGGTCAACGGCACTCATGGCAAGGGGCACACCATGTCAACAATCTCCCCCTTGCACCGCAGCCTTGATGCCCTGTCCTTGGAACCTGTAGCATTTTAAACTTCACAACGCAGACCGAGCTCCATGCAGCTTGCGTCGTGCCTGTCCTTGGGCTGTGCCTTGGTCATGGCATCGGCGAGCATGCGCTTAGTGCCACAATGCACAATAGCCGCATCTCCCTTCGCCACCAAGTCCCGCGCGTAGTGATGCCGGATCTCGATATGCTTGGTCCTCCTGTGCAGAACCGGGTTCTGGGTTAGGCTGATGGCACTCATGTTGTCAACGTTGAGCACCGTTGGCTTCCTTTGGGGCACGCCGATCTCCTTTAACAGCCAACGCAGCCACACCGCCTCTTTTGCGGCTTCCGCGAGCGCGATGTACTCCGCTTCGGTGCTGGACATCACCACACAGTCCTGCTTCCTGCTTGTCCATGAAACTGCTGCACCACCAAGCACAAACACGTACCCCGACGTTGATTTTCTGTCATCCACATCACCAGCCCAGTCTGCATCCGAGTAGCCGACCAACTCAAGGGAGTCATCACGTGCTCCCCCTCCAAACACTAGCCACGACTGTTTTGTCGCCTTGAGATAGCGGAGGATCCGCTTCACCGCTTGCCAATGCAACGGTCCGGGGTCAGCAACGTAGCGGCTCACTTGGCCCTCCGCAAAGGCCAGGTCGGGCCGCGACGCCACCATGGCGTACATGATGCTCCCCACCGCGGACTGGTATGGTACACCTGCCATCTCCTCCTTCTCCTCCTCCGTGCTCGGGCCCATGCTCGAGCTCAACTCACATGTGGTGGTCATGGGTGTGCCGATGGGGTTGCACTCCTCCATGTTGTAGCGGCGGAGCACCTCTTGCACGTACTTTGCCTGCCCCATCTCCAACGTGCGTGCTTTGCGGTCCCTCTTGATGGCGACGCCGAGGTAGTACTCGAGCTCGCCCATGTCGGTCATTTTGAACNCTTCAGGTTCACCAACTCCTCCATGTCCGATGACACGAGGATGAGGTCATCCACGTAGAGGACCACAATCTGGTGCAACCCCGGCTGCTTTCGCACGTACACGCTGTGATCCGCCTCGCAGCGCTTGAAGCCAAGCTCGGCCATAAAGCCGTCCATTTTCAGGTACCACATGAGTGGCGCTTGCTTCAGCCCGTAGAGCGCCTTGCGAAGCCGGCACACCTTTCCCGGCGGCGCGTCCACCCCCTCTGGCACCTCCATGTAGATCTCCTTGTCCAGGTCGCCGTTGAGGAATGCGGTTTTTACATCCATTTGGTGGACTTCATAGTCGCGCGCCACCGCCACCGAGAGGATGGAGCAAATGGAGGCGAACTTCGCCACCGGCGCGAAGGTTTCGTCGTAGTGTTCACCTTTTCGCTGGGCGTACCCCTTCGCAACCAGCCGCGCCTTGTACCGCTCCACCTTCCCCTCCTTGGTGAGCTTCTTCTTGAAGATCCATTTGGAGCCGATGATTTTTGCACCCTCCGATCTGTCAATCAGCTGCCAAGTGCCGTTCTCTTCGTGGGAGGCAAGCTCAGATTTTATGGCTCCCTCCCACTCAGTCCCATCCTTCTGCTGCAACGCCTCTTTGACAGTCTCGGGCTCCTCTTGCGCAAAGAACGCTCGAGCAAACCCAGTCCAGGTGCCCTGCGCAGCATCGTACCGTTTTGCCGTCCTCCCTGCACGTCCGCTTCTCCGGGGCTGCTGCTGTTGAGGCTGCTGCTGCTGCTGCTGCTGCTGCTGCTGCTGCCCTCTCGCGGCGCCACTCACACCGCTTGCCTGCTCCCCCTCTCTTGGGGACTGTGGAGATGGGGGCTCACTCCCCGCCTCCTCGTTCAGCTCCACTGCTGCCGGTACTTCGGACTCATCGTCTGACTCGGCTGAATGCAAATCAGCCGCTCCCCCATCCCCCGGATGGTTGTCGCCGGTTGGAGNGCATTGTGTGTGGCGGCCTGATCCGGAGTCGATCACAGTGACTTCCGGATCTGTCAAGTCGGTGGACTCCCTGGCCATCATGGCTTGGGTGTTCTTCTTCCCGCCCTTCCCGGGCTGGTCTGACTTCTTGTTGGGGCAGTTGCGTGCATAGTGGCCCTATTTGCCACAGTTGTAGCACTCCCCCTTGTTGTCACCTCTCTTGGTGCCCTGGTTAGCACCCTTCCCCTTCTTGCCTCCCCCTCCACTTTGAGGACGGACGGCATAGGCAGAACTTGATGTTGCCCCACTCTCTCTCCCACCACGCCGCATCCATTCNACATCGCAGCTGCTCACAAACCTCTTGCAATCAGTCGCCATTGACGGCCATTAGTATTGGCGTGTCAAGGCTTTCAGCGTCTTGTCAAAGCCGAAATGACCCGAGTAGTGTGTTGGCTCTAGTGGGTATGGAGGCACCCTCAAGGATGCCTAGCTCTCAGTGATGCACGCTACCAAAGTTTTGGGCAGCCAATGGACACCTTTAGTGAAGAGTGTGGAGCACAAGGATCACGGATAGGAGTGGGCAGAACACGTCGCATTCAGTAGATCTGAATCGAAATACGTTTTTGTTACTTAGCATAGTGAGATTACATCAGATCCTTATAGCCTGTGATCTAAGCTTTCCAACGCATCCAAGCACGCCCAAAACGGAGCAGTAGAGCCCCTGCTAGGGTCGTCGAAGTAACCCTTGGTGGAGCCGCCCACCTGGCCTTGCACTCTAGGCAACGGGAGGCGCTTCGACGATGACCCGTCGAAGCGCCTTTCCTCGCCCAGAAGTCAAGGAGAAGTCCATCCTGGTCAAGGAGGTCCTTATGGTCACCTCATTCATGCCCCTGGTGCATTTGGAGGCCATTAGGAATGAACTCGGATCCCTGGTGGTGGAATATCCCGCCACCTATGGCGGGTACCAGATTCCACCCACCCAACACCCGTTTTTCGGGCTAGGCTAACTTTCTGAATACTCACTCAAATTGAGCGATTCAAAGCTCGATCTTGCATGGAAAAATCCAAGGAATCCAAATCTAAGGTCAGATCAGGTGTTAGACCACTCCTCAGTGGTCGAACCAGGGAGTACGGTCAACGGCACTCATGGCAAGGGGCACACCATGTCAACATAGTGGGTGTCATGCGCCTCCTCTAGCAACAACTGCTTCAGTGGCGCATAGTCCGGCACGACAGTCCTCCACTCTTGACCCCTTTGCCAATACACTCCATCCCACGAGGCGTCTTTCAGCGCACCACCCGTGAACTCACAATCCACGCCATAGCCATGCTTGAACAGGCTATGCATGACTGGAGATCCCATCAGCACTGAGATGGCATTGAGGCTCAAGTCTGGCCTCCGCGACAGAAGATCTGCCGGGTTCACCTTCCCAGGCTTGTACTGGATCTCGTAGTCAAAACTCCCTTCCAAGAACTCCATCCAGCGAGTTTGTCGGCGACTAAGGTTCGGCTGCGTCTTGAGGTACTTCAGGGCGTAATGGTCCGTGAATACCACGCAACGTCGCGACTCGAGGTAGCACCTCCAGTGCTTGAACGCATGGATCACCGCCAGCATCTCCTTTTCATGGATTGCGTAGTTCAGCTCCGCACCTCGCAATTTGCGAGACGCGTACGCAATCGGTTGCGGCCCTTTCCCGTGATCCTGCATCAGTACCGCCCCAATGGCATAGTCGCTTGCGTCTGTCGCCATGACGTACTCCTTGGATGAATCCGGATGCACCAGAACCGGAGCGTCACACATGGAATTCTTGAGCTCCTCGAGGTTCTTTTACTCCTGATCGCCCCATTCCCACTGGTGATCCTTCCTTAGCAGCTGAGTCAGCGGCGCACCCTTTTTTGCGTACCCCCGGATGAATTTCCGATAGTAGTTGACAAACCCCAGGAATACCTCGATGTCACGCACGCACTTTGGTGTCGGCCACTGCTTCACTGCTTCCACCTTTTTCGGGTCCATGCGGAGACCCTTGCCGCTGACGATGTGCCCGAGGAACTCCACCTCCCTTTTTTAGAACTCGCACTTTGAGAGCTTTGCAAACAACTTCTCTCTCCGAAGAATTTCCAACACCTGTCGAACATGTTGCTGATGCTCTTCCAGAGTTCGGGAGTAGATGAGGATGTCGACGAGGAACACCACCACAAACCAGTCCAGGTGAGGGTGGAAAATCCTGTTCATGAGGCTCATGAACAATGCAGGAGCGTTGGTCAACCCAAACGGCATCACGAGGTACTCGAAATGACCGTACCGCGTCCGAAACGCCGTCTTCTCCACATCCTGCTCCGCAATCCGGATCTGATGGTACCCCGAGCGCAAGTCAATCTTGCTGAAGAACTGCGCTCCCCTCAGCTGGTCAAAGAGCTCCTCGACCCTTGGCAGTGGGTACCGGTTCTTGATCGTTACGTTGTTCAGTGCGCGATAGTCCACTCACATCCGCAGCTCCCCTGTCTTTTTCTTCACAAAGAGGACCGGTGCAGCATAAGGTGACACCGACGGTCTGATGAACCCCTGCTCCGTGAGCTCCTCCAACTGCTTCTTCAGCTCACCCAGCTCATTATCGCTCATGCGATAAGCAGCTCGTATTGTTGGAGTTGCTCCCGGAACCAGATCAATTTTGTGGTTGATGTCCCGCTTCGGTGGTAAACCTTTTGGCAGCTCAGCAGGAAACACGTCACTGTAGCTGTCCAACACTCCCTTGACGCCTTCCAACAGCTCTGCTACAGGTGCTTTCTGCTGCTCCCCCTCCGATTGCTTTGTCTGTGCTGCCAACACTTCCACCTCTTCAGCTGCTACCTTTTGCCGCATCCACACAAGGTACACTTGATCCCCCTTGTGCTGACAGCGCTTCAGCTGCACGTAACTCAACTACGGCACCTTGCCCACCTTGGAGTCCTTCTCTTCTTCCCACAACGGCAAAATAATTCACTCTCCGCATTTCTTCACTTTCACCTGGCTGCGCACCCAATCCACAGCAGGATTCCACGGGTGCAGCCAGTCACGCCCAAAAATGGCGTCGTAGGTATCCATTGGGCACGTGCGAAAGTTCACATCAAACGACAGCTTGCCCAGACGGATCCTCAGAGGCTTCAGAGGCAGTCGCACTTTAGCTCCCCTTGCACCAACTTGGCCGTAGTTGGTTTCCCGGGTAGCCGTGCAAGCCCCAATCTCTTTGCAAGCTCGTCGCTCAAGAATGAGTGCGATGCTCCGCAATCCAGTAACGCTTTAATCTGCCGACGAGTCTGGCGCCCCTCGCCGTCTGCAGAACCAACCAATAAAACTTCGGCTTTCAGGAAGATCCCCAAAACGCTCCCGCTTCCTTCGCTCCACAGCAATATACTTGGCAGCTCCCTAGTTGTCGAAGGACTTTCGGGGCTGGTGTTCGCTGATGCGGACGAAGCTTTCCCAGCAGATGGCCGCCTGCCACTCACTACTGGTTGCCGTTTCCTTGCTGCTTCTTCTTGCAGTCCTTCTTGTGGTGTCCAGGCTTCCCGCAGATCCAGCAGTTCCCACCACGCGGCTTGATCTGTTGCTGGCCTTCTTCCACTGCGTCGATCTCCATGGGGTCAGCTTGTGGGTGCTGTGCTCGACGCTGAAAATTCTCTTCCTTCTCACAAAAACCCCCTCAATGGTAGCGTAGCGCGTCGACGCGCTCAGTAGTGGCTACCATCGCCTGGAACTCCGTGATGCCACTTAGTGCCAGCGTGCGCTGAATCTCGGCCTTCAAGCCGTCATGGTATTTGTCTGCCATCTCCGGCTCGCTCATGTCGTCGATCTTCGAGCACAACACCAAGAAACGACGTGTGTACTCCTGCACCGATCCGATTTGCTTTAGCTGCTTCAACTTGTTGCGTGCGACCATGGAGGCGTTCACGAGATCAAATCGATCTCTGATGGCTTGCTCGAACTGCTCCCATGTCGTCGGCACGCGCGCTTAAGCTTGTCCCGTGCATGGCTGCCACAACACGGCATGTTGCACAGTTGCGTTCCCACCTCCACCTCGAGTGGCCAGCATATTCAGCTTCCTCCACCACTCCAATGCTGCTCCACGTAGCAGTGTCACCGCGAATGACACACGCACAGCATCGTCCTCTCGAGGGTGACCCGGAGCCCCAAAGTAGCTGTACATTGCAAACAACCAGGTCCGAACGCTCGCACCCTTGACAGAGGGATTGAATGCTTCCGGAGCCTTTGGCTTTGGTCTCGGCGGACTCCTTGACCGGGCCGCCCCAACCTGTCCAGCGCCAGTCCCGTCCCGTAGGTCAACCATCTGCCGATTGAGCCGCTCGTTCTCTAGCTTGAGGGCTCCCAGCTGCTCTACGATCTGCTGCAGGGCCTGCTCCATGGCTCTAGATAAAGTTTAGCCACTGGAGATCATTCAAAAAAAATTGGCAGCGTTTCGGCAGCAATCAAAAAAAATTCCGGCAGCAATTTGGCAGTCCGGGACAAAAATCCAACGTCTTCGAAGTGCGTAGGAGTCACGCGTCGTCTCCCGCGCGCGCACAGTAGGCCGTGTGGACGCTCTGGAAATGTAGAAAATTTTTCCAGAGGTTGGCTCGTGCGTTGGCTTCAAAGTCTGGTCCAGCAATCTCCCTCTCGATGAGCCTCGTCGTTGTCCGGCGTAGTCCGTGCCTTTGCTCCTTGAAGTTTGGCGAGCTCCGGCAATGCTTCCGCCCAACGCGTGGCTCTGGCTCTGATACCAGATGTGAGAGTGGGTGCTCTTTGAAGATTTAGCCTTGGTGTGTGGAGAGCATAGTCGTAGCGGAAAGATAGGCTTGGAGATTTTAGGAAGCCAGAGCTAGAAAATACAGGTTAATGAGATTGAACTGAGTACAGGGTATTTATACTGTCTAACTGGCTAGCCCAGGCCTCAGCCTACTGCTTTCCTAGCTTGCTACAACAAGCTACTTGCACCTAAACCCGGTGCTCTGCTTGCACCTGAAGCTGGTGCTCTACTTGCACCTAATGCCTAGTACGAAGAGTCCCCGGCCGTCGATCGTCGAGATCGACGGTCAATCTTGTCTCTCGGCAAGCCGCCTCGTTGCTCCCGTATGCCTCTTGGTGGTGGATGTGTTCACCGTATTGCGCACGCCACCGGAAGTGCTGCGACCGTCGCACGGTCGCAGCCATCGTTCTGCTGTCGCCGTTGACCCCGGCTGTTGCCGGGAGCTCCCGTCGGCGCACTCCCCTTGGCGGATAGCGTATCCGTTACGCTATTCACCAAGGGGGCGAAAGCCACCCTTGCGTGGTGGTTATGGAACGCCATATGGGGTTTGCGTGCGAAACAGCCCCCTAGCGCCGGCGTGACCCCCACGCCGGCGCTCGCTCACGCACTCGCTTGCTCCTCCTCCTCCTCGCATCGGCGGTCAAGCGGAGGTGAGCTCGACCGCGACCTGGATTTTCAAAAATCGGAAAAATCCCTGCATGCCCCCAATAGTCGGACGAGGCCCCAAGTATGCCAGAAAGAAGGGGCACCTCGTTACAATGAAAGTGTGACCAAAGCACCATCAAAACAATGATAATGTGACTTAAGGACCATGGACACAGTGAAAGTGTGAGCAAAGCATCATAAAAGTAATGATGATGTGACCTTAACTCCATAGACACAGTTAGATAGTGACCAAAGCATTATTGAGACAGTGAAAACAAGACTAAAGCACCATATACACAGTGAAAAAGTGACCAGAGCACCACTGAAACAGTGATAATGTGACCAAAGCACCATAGACACAATTAAAGTGTAACCAAAGCACCATTCAAACAATGATAATGTGACTTAAGCACCATAGATATAGTGAAATTGTGGCCAAAGCACCATTGAAACAATAATAATGTAACCTAAGCACCATAGACACCGTGAATATATGACCAAATCACCATTGGAACAAAGATAATGTGACCAAAGCACCATAGACACGGTGAAAGTGTGACCAAAGCACCATTGAAACAGTGATAATGTGACATAAGCACTATCGACACAATGAAAGTGTGACCAAATTACCATTGGAACAGTGATAATTTGACCCAAGCACCATAGACACTATAAAAGGGTCACCAAAGTGCCATTCAAACAGTTTCAGTGTGACCTAAGCACCATAGACACATTCAAAGTGTGACCAAAGCACCATTGTAACTGTGATAATGTGACAAAAGCACCATAGACACGGTGAAAGTGTGACCAAAGGACCATTGAAACAATGATAATGTGACATACGAACCATAGACACAGTAAATATGTGACCAAAGAACCATTGAAACAGTGATAATGTGACCTAAACACCGTAGACACAGTGAAAGGGTGACCAAAGAACCATGAAAACACTTATAACGTTACCTAAGAACCATAGTCAAACTGAAATTGTGAGGAAAGCACCATTGAAACAGTGATAATGTAACCAGAGCAGCATAGACACAAGAAACGTATGCCTTGAGTACGAATGAAACAATGGTACTGTGACCTAAGGACCATAGACGCAGTAACAGTTTGTCCACACACCATTCAGACGATGATAATGTGACCTCAACACCATAGAAATGGACCAAGTGTGACCAAAGCATCATTGCAACAGTGATAACGAGACCAAAGTACCATAGATAGAGTTAAATTGTGACCAAAGCACCATTGAAACATTGATAATGTGACCTGGGCACCATGCACACGATGATAGTGTGATCAAAGCACCATTTAAACAGTGATAATGTGACTAAAGCAACATAGACATAGTAAAATCGTGGCCAAAGCACCATTGGAACAATGCTCAAGTTACCAAAACGCAATAGACAGAGTGAAAGTGTGACCAAAGCATCATTAAAACAATGATATTGTGACCAAAGCACAATAGTCATAGTGAACGTGTGACCAAAGCACCATTGAAATAGTGATCATCTGGGCAAGGTACCATAGATATAGTAAAAGTGTGAAAAACAAACCATTGAAGCAGTGATAATGTGAGCTAAGGACCACAGTCATAGTGAACGTATGACCAAAGCACCATTGAAACGGTGATAATGTGACCAAAGCACCATAGACACGGTAAACGTGTGACCAAAGCACCAGTGACATTGTGATAATGTGACCAAAGCACCATAGACACCGTGAAAGTGTGACCAAGTCACAATTGAAACTGTTATAATTTAACATAAGCACCATGGCCACAGTGAAAATGTGACCAAAGCATAATAGAAACAATGATATAGTGGCCTAAGTACCATAGACAGTGTAAAAGTGAGACAAAAGAACCATTGAAACAATGATAATGTAAGCAAAGCACCATAGACACAGTGAACGTGTGACCAAAGCACCATTGAAACAGTGATGATGTGACCCAAGCATTGAAGACACAGTGAAAGTGTGACCAAAGCACAATTGAAACGGTGATAATGTGACCAAAGTACCATAGACACGGTAAATGTGTGACCAAAGCACAATTAAGATTGTGATAACGTGACCAAAGTACCAGAGACACACTGAAAGTGTGACAAAATCACATTTGAAACGGTTATAATGTAACATAAGCACCATGGCCACAATGAAAGTGTGACCAAAACACCATTGGAACTGTGATAATGTGACCAAAGCACCATAGACACAGTGAAAGTGTGACCAAAGCACCATTGAAATAGTGATAATGTGACCAAAGGACCATAGAATCAATTAACGTGTGACCAAAGCACCATTGAAACATTACTTATGTGACCTAAGCACCATAGGCATAGTAAAACTATGACCAAAGCACCATTGAAACATTGATTATATGACCCAAACACCATAGATACAGAGAATGTGACCAACGCTTCATTGAATTAGTGATAATGTGACTTAAGCACCATAGGAAGAGTACAAGTGTGACCAATGCACCATTGAAACACTGTTGATGTGATCGAATCACCATAGACAGAGTGAAAGTGTGACCAAAGTACCATTGAGACAGGGACAATATGACCTAAGCATAATAAACACAGTGAAAGTGTGACAAAACACTTTTGAAACAGTGATAATGTGACCAAAGTACCATAGACACATTGAATGTGACCAAATCAACATTGTAACAGTGAGAATATGACCAAAGCACGATAGCCACAATGACAAGGTGACCTAAGCACCATAGACAAAGCGAAGGTGTGACCAAATTACCATTTGAATAGTGATAATGTGAACTCAGCACCATAGACACATTGAAAGTGTGACCAAAGTACCCTTGGAACAGTAATAATGAGACATAAGCACTATATAAACATTGAAATTGTGACCAAAGCACCATTGAAACAGCAATAATGTGACCAAAGCAGCATACACACAGTGAAAGTGTGACAAAAACCTATTGAAACAGTGATAATGTGACCAAAGCACCATAAACACAGCAAAAGTGTGACAAAAGCACAATTGAAACAGTGATAATGTGACCTAAGCACCACGGACATAGTGAACATTTGACCAAACACCAGTAAAACAGTGGTAACGTGACCAAAGCACCATAGATACGGTGATATTATGACCAAAGCACCATTGAAATAGTGATGATGTGTACAAAGCACCGTAGACACATTGAAGGTGTGACAAAATTACCATCAAAACAGTGATAACGTGGCTTAAGTACCATAGACACAGTGAAAGTGTGACCCAAGCACCATTGAAACAATGATAATGTGATCTAAGCACCATAGACACAGTGAAAGCATGATTGAAGCATCATTGAAAGAGAGATAATATGACCTAAGCACCATAGAAACAGTGAAAGTGTGACCAAAGCACCATTGAAAGAATGATAATGTGACACAAGCACTATAGACAGAGTGAAGGTGTGACAAAAGCACCACCAAAAAAGTGATAATGTGACCTAAGCACCATAGACACAATAAAAGTATGACCAAAGCACCACTGAAACATTGATAATGTGACCAAAGCAGTATAGAAACAGTTTAACTGTGACCAAAGCACCATTGAAACAGTAAAAATGTGACCAAAACACCATAGACACATTGAAAGTGTGACCAATGCACCATTCATATAGTGATAATGTGACCAAAGCACCATAGACACCGTGAACGTTTGACCAAAGCACCATTGAATAAGATACACTGTGACCAAGGCACAAAAGACACAGTGAATGTCTGACCAAAGCACCATTGAAATAGTGATAATATGACCAAGGCACCGTGGACACAGTGAAAGTGTGACCAAAGAACCATAGACACCGTGAACGTTTGACCAAAGCACCATTGAATAAGATACACTGTGACCAAGGCACAAAAGACACAGTGAATGTCTGACCAAAGCACCATTGAAATAGTGATAATATGACCAAGGCACCGTGGACACAGTGAAAGTGTGAGCTAAGCACTATTGCAACAGTTATACTATGACCTAAGTACCATAGACATAGTTAATGTGTAACCCAAACACCATTGAAACAGTGATAATGTGACATAAACACCATAGACACACTAAACCTATGACCAAAAAACCATTGAAACGGTGATAATGTGACCATAGCACCATGGACATTGTGAAAGTATAACCAAAGCACCATTGGAACAATGTTAATGTGACATAAGGACCATAGACATTGTAAACGTATGACCAATGTACCATTGAAATAGTGATAGTTTGACCAGACCACCATAGACACCATGAAAGTGTGACCCAAGCACCATTGAAACAATGATTATATGACCTAAGCAGCATAGACACAGTGAAGGTGTGACCAAAGCACCATTGAAATGGTTGTAATGTGACGAAAACACCATAGACATGGTGAAACGGTGACCAAAGCACCATTGAAATACTGATGGTGTGACCAAAACACCATAGACAAAGTGAAAGTGTGACCAACGCACCATTTAAACAGTGATTATGTGACCTAAGCACCATAGACACTTCAAAGTGAAAGTGTGACCAAAGTCCCATGGAAGCTATGATACAGTGACCAAAGCGCCATACACACTTAAAAGTGTAACCAAAGCACCATAGAAACAGTGCTAATATGACCTAAGCACTATAGATACATTGGAAGTGTGACCACATCACCATTGAAACAGTGATAATGTTACCTAAGCACTATACACACACTGAAACTATGACCACGGCACCATTGAAACACTGATAATGTGACCTAAGCACTACAGACACAATGAAACTGTTACCACAACACCATTGAAATTGTTATAATGAGACCTAAGCACCATGGACACAATGAAAGTGTGACCAAAGAACCATTGAAATAGTGATAATGTGACATACACACCATAAGCAAAGTGAAAGTGTGTCCAAAGCACCACTAAAACAAGGATAATGTGACTTAAGCACCATAGACACAGTGAAAGTGTGATAAAAGTACCATTGAAATAGTGCTAATGTGACCAAATAACCATAGACACAGTTGAAAACTGACCAAAGCACCATTGAAACAGTGATAATGTGACTTCAGCACCCTACGCACAATGAAAGTGCTATCAAAGAACCATTGAAATAAAGATACAATGACCAAAGCATCGTAAAGACAGTGAAAGTACTACCACAGCATTGCAACACTGTGCATGTGACCTTAGTACCATAGACAGTGAGAGTGTGACCAAAGCATGATTGAAAAAGTGATAATGTGACCAGAGAACCACACACACAGTGAAAGGGTGACGAAAGCACCATTGAAATAGTGATCAAAATGACAGAACCACCATAGACAAAGTGAAAGTGTGACCCGAGCACCATTGAAACAGTGCGAATGTGACCAAAGCACCATAGACACAATAGAAGTATGGTGCTTGCACCATTGAAACAAAGATAATGTGACCTTAGCACCACATACACAGTTAAAGTATGACCAAAGTACCATTGAAACAATAAAAATGTGAGCAAAGTACCATAGACAGAGTGAAAGTGTGACCAAAGCACCATCCAAAAAGTGATAATGTGACCAAAGTACCATAGACACAGTTAATATGTGACCAAATCACCATTGAAATCGTGGTAATGTGACATAAGCACCATGGACATAATGAACATGTGACAAAAGCACAATTGAAATAGTGATAATGTGACCAAAGTACCATAGACACAGTTAATATGTGACCAAATCACCATTGAAATCGTGGTAATGTGACATAAGCACCATGGACATAATGAACATGTGACAAAAGCACAATTGAAATAGTGATAATGTGACCAAAGAACCAAAGAAATAATGAACGTTTTATCAATGCACCACTGAAATCATAATAATGTGATCAAAGCACCATGGATTTGGTGAAAGTGTGACCAAAGCACCATTGAAACAGTGATAATGTGACCAAAGCAACATAGAAACAGCAATCGTGCAGCCAAATTTCCATTTTAACAATGTTAATGCGACATGAGCACCATAGATACAATGAAAGTGTGACCAAAGCACCATTAAAAGAGTGATAATGTGACCTAAAAACCATAGACACAGTGAACGTGTCACTAAAGCACCATTGAAACATTGTTCATTTGATCGAAGCACCATAGACACAGTGAAAGTGTAAAAAACACCATTGAAACAACAACAATGTGACACAAGTACCATAGACACAGTGAAAGTATCACCATAGTACCATGAAAACATTTATAATGTGACCAAAGTCACATAGACACAGTGACCAAAGCACCCTTGAAAGTGTGATAATGTGATCCAAACACCATAAACACAGTTAAAGTGTGACCAAAGTGCCATTAAAACAGTGACAATGTGACCAAAGCACAATAGACCTATTGAAATTGTGATCAAAGCACCATTGGAACAGTGACAATGTGACCAAAGCACCATAGACACAGTGAAAGTGTGACCAAAGCACCATTAAAATAGTGGGAATGTGACCTAAGCACAATGGGATGAGTGAAATTGTGAGCAAAGCTCCATTGAAACAGTGATAATGGGTCCTAAACACCATAAACTCAGTGAAAGTTGGACCAAAGTACCATTTAAACCATAAAATTATTATCCAAGCACCATAGACATAGTGAAAGTGTGACTAAAGCACCATTGAAACAGTGATAATGTGACCAAAGCAACATGGGAACAGTAAATGTGTGACCAAAGTTCAATTTCAACAATACATATGTGACCTAAGCACTATAGATACAATGAATGTGTGACCAAAGAACTATTGAAACAGTGATAACATGACCTAAGCACTATAAACATTGTGAATGTGTGACCAAAAGCACCGTTGAAAGAGTGATGGTGTGACCTAACCACCATACGCACAGTGAAAAAATGACAAAACCACCATTCAAACAGTGAAAATGTGATCTAAAAACAATAGACACATTGAGAGTGTGACCATAACACCATTGAAACAGTGATATTCTGACGTAAACACCTCAGACACCATGTAAGTGTGACCAAAGCACCATTGAAACAGTGATAAGGTGACATAAGCCTCGTAGACTCATTGAAATTGTGAACAAAGCACCACTGAAACATTGATAACGTGTCCAAAGGACCATAGACACAGTGAAAGTATGACCAAAGCACCATAGACATAGTGAACGTGTGACCAAAGCACCATTGAAACATTGAGAATGTGACCTAAGTACCATAGAAACAATGGAAGTGTGACAAAAGCACCATTGAAACAGTGATAATGTAACCAAAGCAACATAGAGATAGTGGAAGTGTGACCAAAGAACCCTTGAAATCGTGAAAAGCACCATAGGCACATAAAAGTGTGACCAGAGCACCATTGAAACAGTGATAATGTAACCAAAGCAACATAGAGATAGTGGAAGTGTGACCAAAGAACCCTTGAAATCGTGAAAAGCACCATAGGCACATAAAAGTGTGACCAGAGCACCATTGAAACAGTGATAGTGTAACCTAAGCACTATAGACAGAGTGAAAGTGCGACCAAAGCACCATAGAAATATTTGATATGTGTCCTCACCACCAAAGACACGATTAAAGCATGACCAAAGTACCATTTAGACAGTGATAATGTGATGAAAGTACCATATACACAGTGAAAGTCTGACCAAGTACCATTGACGTAGTGATAATGTGACATCAGCACCATAGAAACAATGCAAGTCTGACCAAAGCACCATTGAAACAGTCATAATAGGACCAAAGAATCATAGACAAAGTGAAAAGGTGACCAAAGCAACATAGAAACGGTGATTATGTGACCAAAGCAGCAAAGAAAGAGTAAACGTGTGACCAAAGCACCATTGAAATACTGATAATGTAACCAAACCCACCATAGACACAATGATCATGTGACCAAAGCACCAAAAAAAAGTGATAATGTGACGTATGCACCCCACACACAATGAAAGTGTTACCAAAGACCCATTGAAATAGTGATATTGTGACGAAAGCACTATAGAAACAGTGAAAGTGTTACCAAAACACCATTAAGACAGTGATAATGTGACCAAAGTAGTATAGAAACAGCGAAGGTGTGACCAACAGAAATAATTAACATTAACAATGTAACCTAAGCACCATAGATACCATGAAAGTGTGACCAAAGCACCATCCAAACAGTGATAATGTTACCAAAGCATTATAGACACAGTGGAAGTGTGACAAAACACTATTGAAAAAGTTATAATGTGACTTAAGCAACATAGGCACAGTGAAAGTGTGACCAAAGCACCATTGAAACAATGATCATGTGACATAAGCACCATATACACAGTGAAGTGGTGAATGGTGCTTTGGTCACACTTTCACCATGTACATAGTGCTTTGGTCACATGATGACAGTTTCAATAGTGCGTTGGGCATACTTTGACTGTGTCTATAATGCTTTGCTCACATTTTTAATGTTTCAATGCTGTTTTGGTCAAACGTTCTTGTGTCTATAGTGCTTAGACCTAACCATCACTGAAACAGTCCTAATGTAACCAAAACACCATTAACACAGTTATCACGTGACAAGAGCATTATTGACACAGTAAACGTGTAACCAAAGCACCATTGAAACACTAATAATGTGACTTAAGCACTATAGACACAATGAAAGTGTGACCAAAGCACCACTTACACAGTGATGATATGGCCTTAGCACTATAGACACAATGGAATTGTGATCAAAGCACCACTGAAACAGTGATAATGTGACCTACGTACTACATACACAATGAAAGTGTGACAAAAGCACCGTTGCAATAGTGACAGTGTCACCAAAGCACCATTGAAACACTTATCAGGTGACCAAAGCATCTTTAAAATATTGTTTATGTGAGTTACGGACTGTAGACTCAGTGGAAGTGTGACCAAAGCACCATTAAAACAGTGACTATGGTACCTTGGCACAATAGACACAGTGAAAGTATGACCAAAGCACCATTGAAACAATAATAAAATGACTTAAGCAGTAAAGACACAGTGAAATTGCGACAAAAGCACTATTGAAACGGTGATAACGTGACCTAAGCACTGTACACACACTGAATGTGTGACCAAAGTACCATTGAAACAGTGTGACATTAACAATATAGACACAAGGAAAGTTTGACCAAAGCACCATTAAAAGAGTAATCATGTGACCTAAGCACTATAGACACATTAAATTTGTGACCAAAGCGCCATTGAAACAGTGATGATATGACCTAAGCACTATAGACCCAGTGAAAGTGTGACCAAAGCACCATTGAAACAGTGATAATGTGACATAGCACCAAAGACACAGTGAAATTCTGACCAAAACACCATTGAGAATGTGATCATGTGATACATGCACTATGGACAAAGTGAAAGTGTGATTAAAGCACCATTGAAAAAGTGTTTACGTGACTTGAGCACTGTATGTATTGGCAAAGTATGACCAAAGCACCATTGAAACAGTGATGATGTGACCACAGCACTATAGACACAGTGAAAGTGTGACCAAAGCACCATTGATGCAGTGGTAATGCAACCTAAGCACTATAGACACAGTGAATGTTTCACCTGAGCACCATTGAAACAGTGATAATGTAACCAAAGCACCATTGAAACAGTTATCACGTGATCAAAGCACTATTGGCATCCTGAAACTTTGACCTAAGCACCATTGAAACAGTGATAATGTGACATAAGAACAACAGTCACAGTGAAAGTGTGACCAAAAGACCATTCAAACAGTGACAATGTGACCTAATCACTATAGACACAGTGAAGGTGTGACCAAATTACCATTGAAACAATGATAGTGTGACCTAAGCACTATTGACACAATGAAAGTGTGACTAAAGCACCATTTAAACACTGATAACGTGACTTAAGCTCTAAAGACACAGTGAATGTGTGACCAAAGCGCCATTCAAATAGTGATATTGTGACCAAAGCACCTGAGACACAGTGAAGTTGTGATAAAAATATCATTGAAATGGTGATAATATGACCTAAAAACTATAGACACAGTGACATTGTGACCAAAGCACCATTGAAACAGTGATAATGTAACCTAAGCACTATAAACATCGTGAAAATGGGACCAAAGCACCATTGAAACAGTGATAATGTAACCTAAGCACTATACACATTGTGAAAATGGGACCAAAGGACCATTGAAACAGTGATAATGTACTCACCCCCATTATCACTTCAGTGCGTCTTCACTTTCTTGGACGTTTGCTGCTCCACCATGGCGACAAACTCGAGGATCTTCTCCTTGACCTCTCCCTTTGTTTTAAGGAAGTAGATTTACAACTTGTGGATGTGGTCATCAATGAAGGTCAGGAAGTACTTGCTTCCTCTGTTAGACAGTATGTAGGTGCACACACGTCACTGTGTATCAGCTCCAAGACATGCTCTGCTCGTTGACCTCCTCTCCCAGATGGCTTCTTCTTTGCCTTCTCTTGGACGCATGGTTCACACAGTCTACACCCTTTACCATGCTCCATGGTGCACCCTTCCATTCCACAGACTACCTCTTGCTCCTACATCTTTTGCAGCGAGCTGTTGGCCACGTGGCCAAATTGCCGGTGCCATAGCTCAGCATCAGTGTCCTTGGTTCGTGTGGTAGCCGCAACGGTCGCCGGTGGTGCATCCTTTGGCTCCGGTGCCACTATCTTGGTGGCACATGTGAGTCCCTCATCTGATGCCCTGGTGACTTTGGTTTGAAGCATGTAGAGGCCGTCGACTCTTGGAACTTGAAGCACTATATTGTCTTTGGAGTACAAAATCTGGATGTTGTCGTTTTTTAGGGCCACGGCTTCCTTGTTGGTGAACACCACTGTCATGTTGTTGTCGGTGATTTGTAAGACAGACAACGAGTTGGCTGCAAAGGAGGGCACGTACACCACCTTTTGAAGGTTGACCGCCTTCTCGGCATCGTTCACATTGAAGGTGATCACCTTGTCCCCCTTGCCCATGGCTTGGACGACGCCACCGTTTGCAGACTTGATGCGCATGACGGATTCGGCCATGGAGACAAATCCACCCTTCTCTTTTGATGAGTGGTGGTTGGTGCCCGAGTCAAGGGCAAATGTCACGGGCCTAAGGATCGCCGCGCCCTTCATGGACAGCCCCCTAGCCATCATGTTGGTGAGCTCCTTCTCCTTTCCACCTTTGTTCCCACCTTCTTTCTTGGGACTATGGCAGTCCCTAGCCTAGTGCCGAGCCTTGCCATAGTGGTGACAGTTGCCGGGCTTCTTGGAACTCTTCCCGTTACCATTGCCTTTCCCTCAACCGCCACCACTTCCGCTGTTGCCTTGACTGGAGCAAGAGCTTGCACCTTGTCCACCGAAGCGAGAGGCATAGGCAGAGATGTTTGCCTCACTGCCACTACATCGCATGGACTCGTTGCGGACGTGTTCGACGACAGCCTCGTACTTCAGATCTGTCTCCTTCCAACTGCAAAATACGGTGATCAAGGACCCCCAGCTTTCCGGCCGTACCATTAGAAGGATCATGGCATGCATGTTGGAGTCGAGATTGCATTCCATTTGCTGGACCTCCTGTAGCACGTTGACGAATGACTGCAAAAATGCGGGTATCAATTATCCTTCGTTCACCCTCATCGACATCAACCTTTGGAAGATGAAGAGTCGGTTTGCTAGGGCGGTTGATTGATGCACGCGTGAGAGCTTTGCGTAGGTCTTGGAAGCCAACGTCCATCCTGTGATGTGGGAGTGTTGAGTCTTGTTGATAAATGTCACAAAAATGGCAAGAGCCATTCTGTTCTTCATCGTCCATGCTGCAAGGTCAACCGCATACGTCATCACTGTTGCATCAGTGGGTGCTGTCTCGGTCCCTTTTAGGATGTCCAGGTAGTCATGCACGTTCATGACAATCTCCAATTCCCATTTCCACAAGGGAAAACCTGTCCCTGTGAATTTTGACATACCCACCTCAATGCGGGCTTGAGTCGGATCCGCCATTTCCTGCGGTCACTCGTCCCCTCAATTCTTCTTGGCCCGGGCTTCGGCCCTGCCCCCACTCTCACTATGACCAATGGCCCGCTGCCATGGCACAGTGCCTTCCATCCTTATTGCTGCCGTTTCTCTCTTTGGCACCATCTTGCAAGGCCCGGGCTATGCCCTGCCTCCAACCTTTTTTTCCATTTAACAGCCTGCTCCTTCTCGCTGCGGCCTTGCTCCTTTCTCCGCCTGCCTTTGGACACTACGGCTTCCCGTCTCCATCTTTGCACATGCCCACATCAACGTCTTGGCCGTTGCCTATAGTCATCGGTCCGCGTGTGATCGCTGTGGCCCTCGTCCTTGTTCCGCCCGTGCCTCAGTGCTGCAACCTCCCGGCCCGCGCCTCGGCACTGTCAACATCTGTTCCAATCATTCCAATCCTCATGCTTTCCCACTTCTCGTGTTACCTCTCTGCGCTCGTGCCTCTGCACCGCGCCTAGAAACATTTCTGCCATGTCGCCTCTAGCGCTTGTCCATCGGACCACACCAAAGCTTTCTAGCCATGCCCCAGGTGACGTCTGCATCATGTCATCGTGTCAATGCTTTTATACATTTCCTGAAAGTTGTTGCCAAGGTGGTACCTCCCCGCAACATTGTTAGTACGCACAACCCAATATCTAGACATCAGTCCTCTTGGGTTGCAACCACATGTTCATGGCCATGCGTAGGTCCACTGCACCTCTTTCAACACCTGTGAACTGGTTGGATGAACTCAACCAAACTCCACTAAGCTCATGCAACTCGCATGCTAGGTTTATCTTAGGGTTGGGAGGCACCAAGGCCCGAAGACATGGTTGCTAAGCACAATTTTTTCCCTTGCAAAGGTTGCTCTCATCTTTTGAAAAGGCGGCATTGGGCGTTTGGCATGCGCAATTACCTTTAAATTCCATCACGGGACATGGCAATGCTTCGACTTAGATGATCTTGGTCTCAACCATCATCCCCTCATTTCTGTCGGAAATGGGTACCGTAGGCTGCCGCTCACATCCAAGCCAAACGCACACTGCTTTCAACTATCATGGCTGAGATAACCGCTCTCAACAACCATGGTTTCTATCCATAAACCAAGTGTTCATCGTACGGGTTTTACCAAACGGATGTACTATGATCACAACGATTACGGTAGAAGCTGAAAGAACACATTTTAGGTGTCAATTCCATGTGACTGTGATCAAACACTTACGAATCACATGCGGTGATCCTGGAACAACCGGTTCCAAAATCTTGATGTGTTTATGTCATTGCGTTCAAGGGTTTCATTTGGAAATCCGCCAATGGATCGTGTTTACCAAGTTGCATCAATCCGTGTTGGTTCATGTCTTCTACTGTGTACAATTGGTACTTCCACTCAATAGAGTGTTTTCCAGATGCCTCACCGAGGCACTTGTGGAGGGGATCGCCGTCATGGAAGACACCCGACAAACAACCATGATAGTACATACCATCGCAGCGACATCTAAACTTGTATTATACTTGAGTTTGGCAATGTACTTTAATAGAACCATCCCCAAAACCAGGGGACTTAAAATTGCTTCACCATGACCATTCGGGTATATGAAGTATGGTTTCATCATACCGTAGTCATAATGACCTCTCTCGGAGACTGGATTTTTTCCAACTAATCGGATATTGGATATTTTTTCTTCACATCAATATTGGAAAGGGTGGTGCTATACCATTTATTTGGCATCATCAGAATTCATCCACATGATGTTTGAAGAGTGTGACGTACACGACTCGTGTACCGTGTTATGGTACCATCATCTTCGAGGCGTTTCTTAAAACATCGGAAGAATCTGGTGAGAAATATCATTTCTGAAGGGACATCTCAAGGAGTCCTTTTACATCAACATTTAGTTACAAGATACTGGTTGTTTTTTTATTTCCATGTTGATTATGACTCGGTATGTGGTTGGTCGGACCACCAAGATGTAGGTACTAACACACCGGTAGCTTAAAGCTATTGGCGTATAGATCGTCTCCACGGTCATACGTTTTGAATGCAAAACCTAGACCTTGACGTGATCCCAACAATGTCGTACCTGGTTTGTAGAAATCTATGAGATCGTCATAGTACTCTGGATCACCATTAGTAGAGACTGAATGTCGCTTGTTTTCTATTAAATGATTTTCATCTAACTCTGGGTGAACGAATGTCACTGACATTGGTTCACATACTTTTATCTATCAACATCCATGACATGTTCACTCATGAAGTGATGATAGACTGAAGGTGTCGCCTTCACATCTGTTCACTTTTGACATTCGGTCGATCACATCATACGCCCGAATTGACTATTGCGATCTTCGACCACCGCAGTGCGGCGTTTTAAATTCTTGACGATCCACTGAAGAGTCTTTGCCCCTCTCTGGTGCTTTTACAACCATACTGACATTGATATTTGTCCTTTGAACAGGGTTGTTGGTATACCCATGTACCTTCTTCTTGTCGGTATCGTTCCGGTACCACAATTTGTATCTATCACTCACCAAGTGAGAGGAAGTCAATGGTTTTGCCATTGACAATTTATTCAAGTGTTTCATCCTTGACACGTATAATCACGGACCAATGTTTCTATTGGCCATGAATAGCAATGCATAGGACCTCCTAAAGGAACTGATGCGTCTACTACACACTGTGTATAGGCAGCGTGATGGCAATCCTCAAGTGTTGGAGGTGGCCTGCTAACCAACCAGGTCAGTTTCCTATCTCATGACATAGTCATGACACGGACCTAGTCATGAAACAATCGCATCTACCTGTGAACATTGCAGCACAATGGGACGTGCAACATTTGTAGCACACGTTGTGCGCCCACAAAACTACTTGTTTGGTACAATGGTGTCACCATTTTCTATCCAAAACATCAGCTGATCTTTTCAGCCTGTTCAAATGGTACAAAAATGTGTTGATGATTTGTCTGTCCAACTTATCCATAACAAGGAGTCGTGATCAAAGCACCAACACTTAGTATATAAGGTTTTTGTCCATGTCGTGCACGTATTCCATGCATACCGTGTACTCAACTTCATGTGGTTGAAGTTCAATGGCATGAATCGCGCACCATGATCCATTGAAGTGTGGGTTGTCTCTTGTGCTTGGTCATGCGCGCTGACCCCTTGCGGTCATGCAAGCCGAGCATATTTTGGAAATGGTGCTCAACTGACTGGGCTCTTGTAGTACGTTCCATCTATGGACAGGGAGGAGTTCGTCCACCTCTAGCATAGTCCAATTCTGAGGAACTCGTCCTCGTCACACGTGATTTATCGGTTAAAACTTGTGACCAAAGCACCATTGAAACAATGATAACATGACATAAACACCATCGACAGTGAACATTTGACCAAAGAACCAGTGAAATAATGATAATGTGACCAAAGCACCATAGACATAGTGAAAGCGTGGCCAAAGCACCATTGAAACAGTGAAAATGTGAACCAAGCACGAAATACACATTAAAGGCGTAACCAAAGCATCATTGAAACAATGATAATGTAATCAAAGCACCATAAACACAGTGAAAGTGTGACCAATACACCATTGAAGCAATGGTAATGTCACATAAGCACCATGAATACAGGGAAAGTGTGACAAAAGAACCATTGAAATAGCGAGAATGTAACCTAAGTTCCATATACAACGTGAAAGTGTAACCAAATAACCATTGAAACAGTGATAATATAAGATAAGAACCGTGAACACAGTGAACGTGTGACCAAAGCACAATTGGAGCAGTCATAATGTGACCAAAGAAACATAAACACAATAAAAATGTGACCAAAACACCATTGTAACAATGATAACGTGACCAAAGCACAATAGATTCAGTGAAAATGTGACCAAAGTACCATTAAAACTGTGATAATGTGACCCAAGCACCATAGACACCATGAAAGTGTGGTTAAAGTACAATTGAAGCAGTGCTAATGTGACCAAAGTGCCATATACACTGTTAAAGCGTGAGAAAAGCACCATTGAAACAGTGATTTTGTGACCAAAGAACCATACACACATTGAACGTGGGACAACCCTACCGTAGAAACAATGATAATGTGATCAAACTACCATAGACACAGTGAGAGTGTAACCAACGCACCATTGAAACACTGATAATGTGACCTTATTCCATGGACATAGTGAGTATATGACCAAAACATAATTGAAACTGTCATACTGTGGCCTAAGCACCATAGATACAGTCAAAGTGTAACCAACGCAACATTGAAACGGTGATAATGTGACCTAAGCACCATAGACATATTGAAAGTGTAACCTAAGCATCACTAAAACTTTGATATTGTGACCAAAGCACCATATACAGAGTAAATTTGTAAGCTAAACACTATTGAAACAGTGATAATGTGACATGAACACCATAGAGAGAGTTGAAGCGCGACCAACGTGCCATTAAAACAGTGATAGTGTGACCAAAGCACCATAGACACAGTGAGATTGTGAGCAAATCACCATTAAAACAGTGATAATGTGACCAAAGGATCATAGACACAGTGAAAGTTTGATCAAATTACCATTGAAACGGTGATCATGTGACCAAAGCACAATAGACATAGTAAATATGTGACCAAAGCACAATTGAAAGAGTGAAAATGTCTCCAAAGCACCATAGACACAGTGAACATGTGACCAAAGCACCATTAAAATAGTGACAATGTGACCGATTCACCTTAGACGCAGTGAAAGTGTGACCAGAGCACCATTGAAACAATAATAACGTGGCCTTAGCACCATAGACACAGCAAACATCTGAACAAAACACCAGTGACACAGCGATAATGTGACCAAAGCACATAGACACCATGAAAGTGTGACAAATGCACCATTAAAACAAAGATAATGTAACCTAAAAACCATAGGCACAGTTGAAATGTCACCAAAGCACCATTGAAACGGTGATGATGTAACCAACACACCACAAACACAGTGAAATTGTGACCAAAGCACCATTCGAACCATGATAATATGACCCAAGCACCAAAGACACAAAGAAAGTGTGACCAATGTACCATTGAAATAGTTATCAGTGACCTAAGCACCATATTCGCAGTGAACACTTGAGCAAAGTACCATCAAAGCTCTGAAAATGTGATTGAAGCACCATAGAGACAGTAAAAGTGTGACCAAATAACCATTGAAACTATGACAATGTGACCAAAAATCCCTATAGACAGTGAAAGTATGACCAAAACACCATTGAAACGGTAATAATGTGACCAAAGCACCATAGACGCAGTGAGAGTGTGACCAAAGCATCATTGAAACAATGGTCATGTGACCTAAGCACCATAGACATAGTGAAAGTGTGACCAAAGCACCATTGAAATAATCACAATGTGACTAAGTATCATAGACACATCTAAAGTGTGACCAGAGCACCATAGACACAATGAGATTGTGACTAAAGTACCACGGAAACAGTGATAACGTGACCAACGTATCATAGACACAGTGAAAGTCTGACCAAAGCACCATTGAAACCGTCACAATGTGACCTAAACACAATAGACACGGTAACTTTGTGACCAAAGCGTCACACAAACAGTGACAACGTGACCAAAGTACCATAGACACATTGAAAGTGTGACCAAAGCACCTTTCAAGCAGTGATAAGGTGACCTCAATTCGATAGACACAGTAAAAGTGTGACGAAAGCACCATTGAAACAGCAATAACATGATATAAGCATCATAGACAAAGTGAAAGTGAGACCAAAGCACCATTGAAAATGTGACAATGTGACCAAAGCTCCATGGACACTGTGAAAGTATGACCAAAGCACCATTCAAACAGTCATTATGTGACATAAGCACCATAGACACAGTTAAAGTGTGACAAAAGCTCCATTGAAATGGAGATGTGACCAAAGCACCATTCAAACAGTCATTATGTGACATAAGCACCATAGACACAGTTAAAGTGTGACAAAAGCTCCATTGAAATGGAGATGTGACCAAAGCACCTTATACACAGTGAATGTTTGACCATAGTACCATTGAAACATCGATAATTTGACCAAAAGCACCATAGACACAGTGAAAGTGTTACCAAAGCACCATTGAAACAATGGTAATGTGACCAAGGGACCATAGGCAAAGTGAAAATGTGACCAAAGCACCATTTGAATAATGATAATGTTACATAAGCATGATAGACACAGTGAAAGCTTGACCAAAGCACCATTGAAATAGTGATTATGTGACAAAAGCACCAAAGACAAATTGAAGATGTGACCAAAGGACCATTGATACTGTGACAATGTGACCTTAGCGTTAAGACACAGTGAAAGTCTGACCAAAGCACCGTTGAAAAGTTTGTAATGTAACTAAAGCACCACAGACACACAAACGTGTGACCAGAGCACCATCAAATGATGATGTCATCTAAGCACCGTAGACATAGTGAAAGTGTGACCAAAGCACCATTAAAACAGTGACAATGTGACCCGAGCACCATACACATAATGCTAGTGTGATCGAAGCACCATAGAAAGAGTGGTAATGTGACCAAAACACCATAGACACGATACAGGTATGACCAAGTAACCATTGAAACAGTGATAATATGATTTAAGAACTATTGAAACAGTGGAAGCGTGAGCAAAGCACCATTGAAACAGTGATAATGTTACCACACCACAATAGACACAATGAAAGTGTGACCAAAGCACCATTGAAACGGTAATAATGTGACCTAAGCACCGTAGGCACAGTAAAAGTGTGACCAAAAGCACTATTCAAACAGGAATAACATGACCTGAGCACTTTAGACAAAGTGAAAGTATGACCAAAGCACTATTGAAACTGTGATAATGTGACCAAAGTACCAGTGGAACTGTGAGAATGTGACCAAAGCACCATATAAACAGCAGAAGTGTGACCAATGCACCATTGAAACAGTGCTAATGTGACCAAAGCACCACGACAATGTGAAGTATGACCAAGGCACCATTGAGACAGTGCTGATGTGACCCAAGCACCATGTACACGGTGAATGTATGACCAAAGCACCATTGAAATAGTGATAATGTAACAAAAGAACCATTGAAACAATGATAATGTGAGCAAAGTACCATGGAAATAGAAAAGTGTGACCAAAGCACCATTGAAACAGTGATATTGTCACCTAGGCACCATAGACACAATGAAAGTGTGACCAAAGCACCATTGAATCAGTGATAATAAAACGTAATCACCATAGCCATAGTGAAGGTGTGACCAAAGTACCATGAAAGCAGTGAAAATGTGACCGAAGCACCATAGACACAGTGAATGGATAAATAAGAGACCATTGAAACAATTATAGTGTGACCAAACCACCAGAAACACAGTGAACGTGTGACCAAAGCACCATAGACACAGTGAATGGATAAATAAGAGACCATTGAAACAATTATAGTGTGACCAAACCACCAGAAACACAGTGAACGTGTGACCAAAGCACCATCAAAACATTGATCATGTGCCCAAATGACAATAGGCAGAGTGAACGTTTGACCAAAGCATCGTTGAAATAGTGATAATGTGACCTAAGCACAACAGACACAGTGAAAGATTGACCAAAGCACCATTGAAATGGCGATAATGTGACCTAAGCACCATAGACACCGTGAATACATGACCAAAGCACCATTAAAAAAGTGATAAGTGACCAAAGCACCCTGGAAACATTTAAGGTGTGACCAAAGGACCATTGAAGCAGTGAAAATGTGACCTGAGCATCAGAGACACAATGAAAGTATTACCAAGGCACCATTGAAACTGTGATAATGTGGCCTAAGCACTATACATCTGGCGAAGGTGTGCCCAAAGCAGCATTGAAACGATGATAATGTGACCTAAGCACCATAGATATATTGATATGTAGCCAAAGCATCACTAAAGCTCTGATGATGTGACCAAAGTACCATGTACACAGTAAATGTGCAATTCAAAACTATTGAAATAGTGATAATGTGACCTTAACACCATAGACACAGATAAAGTTTGACCAAAGCGCCATTGAGACAGTGATAATGTGACCAAGGTACCACAGACTCAATGAAATTGTGACCAAAGCACCATTCAACCAGTGATAATGTGACCCAAGCATCATATACACAATTAAAATGTGACCAACTGACCATTGAAGTTGCGATTATGTGACCAAAGCATCATAGACATAGTAAACGTGTGACCAAAGCACAATGGAAACAGTGAAAATGTCCCCGAAGCACCATAGACATAGTGAACGTGTGACCAAAACACCATTAAAATAGTGATAATGTGACCAATGCACCGTAGACACAGTGAAAGTGTGACCAAAGCACCATTGAAATAGTGATAATGTTACCTAAGCACCATAGACACGGTGAATACCTGACCAAAGCACCATAAAAAATGTGATAAGTGACCAAAGCACCATAGACACATTGAAGGTGTGACAAAAGTACCATTGAAGCAGTGAAAACGTGACCTGAGAATCATAGACGCGGTGAAAGTGTGACCAAAGAACCATTGAAAGAATGACAATGTAACTAAAGCACCATAGATACATAAAAGTGTGACCAACGCACCATTGAAACAGTGATGATGTCACCTAAGTACCATAGCCAAAGTAAAAGTGTGACCAAAGCACCATTAAAACAGTGATAATGTGACCAAAATCATCGTAGACACAGTGACAGTGTGACCAAAGCACCATTGAAAGAGTGATGATGTGAAAACAACACCATAGACAGAAGAATTATGACCAAAACACCAGTGAAACAGTGATAGTATGACCTACGCACTATAGAAACCATGAAAGTGTGACCAAAGCACCATTGGAACAGTGATAATGTCACTAAAACACCATATACACAGCAAAATTGTGACCAAAGCACAATTACAACAGTGACAATCTGACCAAAGAACCATTAAAGTTTTGATAATGTGACATGAGAACCATATACATAGTTAAAGTGTGACCAAAGCACCATTGAAACAGTGAAAATGTGACCAAAGCACTATAGACACAAAAACGTGTGACCAAAGTACCGTTGAAACAATGACAATACAACCTAAGCACCCTAGACACAGTTAAAGAGTGAGCAAAGCACCATTGAAATAGTGACAATGTGACCTAAGCACCATAGACATAGTGAAAGTGTGACCACAGCACCATTAAAACAGTTAAAATGGGACATAAGCACCGTGGACATGGTGAAGGTGTAACCAACCCATTACTAAAACATCGACAAGTGACCAAGGCACCATAGACACGGTGAAGGTGTGACCAAAGCACCATTGAAACAATGATAATGTGACGTAAGCGTCGTAGACACGTTGAAATTATGACCAAAGCACCAATGAGACAACGAAAATGTAACCAAAGTACCGTAGAAACACAAATGTGTGACCACAGCACCATTTGGACATTGATAATGTGACCAAATTACTATAGACACGGTGAAAGTGTGACCAAATTACCATTAAAATAGTGATAACATGACCTAAGAACTATAGAGTTATTGTGTGACCAAACCACCATTGAAACAACGATATTTCGACGAAAACACCATAGACACACTGAATGTGTGACCAAAGCACCATTGCAATAGTAATAATGTGACCTAAGCACTATAGATACAGTAAAAGTGTCACCAAACTACCATTGAAACGATGAAAATGTAATGTACGCAGAAAGGACACAATGGAAGTGTGACCAAAACACCATTGAAATAGTGATAATGTGACCAAGGCACTATGGACTCTGTGAGAGTATGACCAAATCACCATTGAAACAGTGATGATAGGAACAAAGCACCATAGATAAAATGAAACTGAGACCAAAGCACCATAAAAAAAATGAAAATGAGACCAAAGCACCGTTGAAACAACGAGAAAAGGACCAAAGTACCATAGACACAGTGAAAGTGTGACCAGAGCATCATTGAAACAATGATAATGTGACCAAGGCACAGTAGACATAGTGAAAGTGTGACCAAAGCACCATTGAAACAACGAGAAAAGGACCAAAGTACCATAGACACAGTGAAAGTGTGACCAGAGCATCATTGAAACAATGATAATGTGACCAAGGCACAGTAGACATAGTGAAAGTGTGACCAAAGCACCATTGAAATAGTGATAACGTAACCAAATAACCAAAGACAAAGTGAACTTGTGACCAATGCACTGTGGAAACAGCGAAAATGTGACCAAAGCACCAAACACACAGTGAAAGCGTTACCAAAGAGCCATTGAAACACTGATAATGTGACCAAAGCACCATAGACACAGGAAACATGTGTCCAAAGCACCATTGAAACATTGATAATGTGACCTACGCACCACATTTACAGTGAAAGTGTGATTAAAGTACCATTAAAACAGTGATAATGTGACCTAAGCACCATAGACACAGTGAAGGTGTGACCAAAGCACCATTCAAACATGACTAATGTGACCTAAATACCATAGACACAGAAAAGTGTGACCAGAGCACCATTGAAACTGCAAGAACAGGACCTAAGCACCATAGACACAGGCGAATTATGACCAAATCACCATTACAACAGTAATATTGTGACCAAAGCACCATATACACAGTGAACGTGTGACCAAAGCACCATTGAAATGGTGATAACATGACAAAAGCACCATAGACAAAGTAACCTTGTGAACAAAGCACTATATAAATAGCGATGATTTGACCAAAGTACCATAAACACATAAACGTATGACCAAATGACCATTGATACAGTGATAATGTGGCCTAAGTACCATAGACACAGCGAAAGTGTGACAACTGCACCATTGAAACAGTGATGTTCAGACCAAAACACCATAGACACAAAAACATGTGACCAAAACACCATTGAAACAATGATAATGCGACATTAGCACTATAGACATTGTGAAACTGTGACCAGAGCACCATTGAAATAGTGATACTGTGGCCCGAGCACCATAGACACAATAATGTGACCAAAGCACCATATATGCGGTGAAAATGTGACCAAAGCACTATTGACATAGTGATAATGTGACATAAGCACTGTAGACATAGTGAGTGTGACAACAACATCGTTGAAGCAATGATAATGTGAGAAAATCACCATAAACACAGCAAAAGCATGACAAAAGCACCATTGAAACTATGATAAAGTAACCAAAGCACCATAGACACAGTGGACGTGTGAAGAAAGCACCATTGAAACAGTGGTAATGTGAACTAAGCACCATAGAAATAATGAAATGTGACCCAAGCACCATTGAAACTATGATAAAGTAACCAAAGCACCATAGACACAGTGGACGTGTGAAGAAAGCACCATTGAAACAGTGGTAATGTGAACTAAGCACCATAGAAATAATGAAATGTGACCCAAGCACCATTGAAACAGTGATAATGTGACCAAACAACCATAGACATAGTGAAAGTGTGACCAGAGCACCATTGAAATAGTGATCATGTGACCAACGTACCATAGACTGAGTGAAAGTGTTACCAAAGCACCATTGAAACAGTGATAATGTGACCTAAGCACCATAGACATAGTGGAAGTGTGACCCAAGCACCATTGAGAGAGTGATGACGTGACCTTAGCATTATAGACACAGTGAAAATGTGACCAAAGCACCATTGAAATAGTAATAATATGACCAAAGCACCATAGACACTGTAAAAGTGTTACCAAAGCACCATTGAAACAATGATGATGTGACATAAGCACCATAAGCACATTGAAATGGTAACATTGAAACAGTGATAATACGACATATCAACTATAGACACAGTGAAAAAGTGACGAAAGTACCATTGAAAAAGTCATAATGTGACCTAAGCTCTATAGACACAGTAAACGTGTGACCAAAGTACCATCGAACCAGTGATAATGTCGCCTAAGCACCATGTACACAGTGAATGTGTAACCAAAGCACCACTAAAGCAATGGTAATGTGACCTAAGCACCATAGACAAAGTAAAAGTATGACCAAAGCACCATAGACACATAAACGTGTGCCCAAAACACCATCAAAACAGTGCTAATGTCACATAAGCACCACAGATACAGTGAAATTGTCGCCAACACACCATTCAAACATTGATTATGTGAGCAAAGAACCATTGAAATAGTGATAAAGTGACCTACGTACCATACACAGAGTGAAAGGGTCACCAATGCACTATTGAACTAGTGATAATGTTGCATATGCCCTATAGAAATAGTCAGTGTTACCAAAGCACCATAGAAACAGTGATAATGTGACCAAAGCACCATAGACACACTAACAGTACGACCAAAGAACCATTGAAATAGTGATAATGTTACCAAAGCAACATAGACACAGTAGAGGTGTAACCAAGACACCATTGAAACTGCGAACATGTGACCAAAGCACCATAGACACAATGAAAGTGTGAAGAAAGCGACCATTGCAACAATGATAACGTGACCTTAGCACCATAGACATATAGAAAGTTTGACCTAAGCACCTTTGAGACAGTGATAATGTGACCTAAGCACCATAGACACAGTGAAAGCGTGACCATAGCACCATTGAAACAGTGATAATATAACGAAACAACTATAAACGTAGTGAAAGTGTGATTAGAGCACCATTGAAACAGAAATTACGTGACGAAAGCACTATATATACAGCAAAAGTGTCACCAAAGCACCATTCAAGTAGATATCATGTGACCAATGTACCATGGACACTACAAATGTGACCAAAGCAACATTGAAACATTGATAACGAGATGTAAGCACCATAGACACAGCGAACGTGTAACCAAAGCACCATGTAAAGAGTGATAATATGGCCAACGTATCATAAACACATAAACGAGTAACCAAAGCACCATTGATATAGCGATAATGTGGCCTCAGCGCCATATACAGAGTGAAATTGTGACCAATGCACCATTGAAACAAGGATGATATGACCAAACCACCATAGACACAAAAACGTGTGACCAAAACACCATTCAAACAGTGACAATGTGACTTCTGCATCATAGATATAGTAAAAATGTGACCAAAACACCATTAAAATAGTGATAATGTGACCTAAGCACCATAGACATAGTGAACGCGTGACCAATCCACCATTAAAACACTAGTAATGTGATCAAAGCATCATAGACCTAGTGAAAGTGTGACCAAAGCACCATTGAAACAGTGAAGACATTACCTCAGCACTATAGACATAGTGAAAGTGTGACCAAAGAACCATTGAAACAGTGATGACGTCACCTTTACACTATCCAAATGGTGAAAGTGTGACCAAAGCACCATTTAAACACTTATAACATGACCAAAGCACCATAGAAACAATAATGTGACCAAAGCACCATTCAAACAGTGATGGTGTGACATCAACACTGTATACACTGTAAAAGCGTGACCAAAGTACCATTGAAGCAGTGATAATGCGACCGTAGCACCATAGACACTGTGAAAGTGTGACCAAGGCACCATTGAAACAGTGATAATGTGACAAAACCACCATAGAAACAATAAAGGTGTGACCAAAGCACCATTCATGCATAGATAATGTGGCATAAGCACCATAGACATAATTCAAATGTACCCAAAGTACCATTGAAATAGAGATAGTATGACCAAAGTACCATAGACACATAAAAGTGTGAACAAAGTACCACAGAAATGGTGATAACATGACCTAAGCGCCAAAGACACGGCAAACGTGTGACCAACGCACCATTGAAACAGTAATAATGTAATTTAAGCACCATAGACGGAGTGAAATTGTTACCAAAGCACCATTGAAATAGAGATGATGTGACCAAAGCACCATACACTTAGTGAATGCATGACCAAAACACCATTCAAACAATGATAATGTGACTAAAGCACCATAGACATAGTAGACGTGTGTCCAAAGCACCATTGAAACAGTGATCATGAAACCCAAGCACCATTGACACAATGAAAGTGTAACCAAAGCACAATTGAAATAGTGAGATTGTGACCTAAGTACCATAGACACAGTGAAAGTGTGACAGAAGTACCATGTAAACAATGATGTTATGACCAAAGCACTCTAGAGATTGAAAGGGTCACCAAAGCACCTTCAAAACAGCGATAATGTGACCAAAGCACCATAGACATAGTAATTGTGTAACCAAAGTACCATTGAAGTAGTGATAATTGCACCTAAGAGTCATAGACACAGTGAAAGTGTTACCAAAAACCATTGAGAAAGTGATAATCTGACCTAATCATTATAGATTGAGTAAATGTGTGATCAAAACACCATTGAAACAGCGATAATGTGACCTAAGCACTATAGACACAGTGAAAGTGTAACCAAACCACCATAGATTCAAAGAAGGTGTGACCAAACCAAGACTTAGACTGAGATAATGTGATCAAAGTACCATAGACACAATGAAAGTAAGACCAAAGCACCATCAAGACAAAGATACGTTGAGCTAGGAACCATAGATACAGTGGATATGTCACCAACGCACCACTGAAACAGTGATAATGTGACCAATGCACCACTGACATAGTGAAATTGTGACTAAAGTACCATTGAAAAAGTGATAATGTAAGGTAAGCACCACGGAAAAAGTGAACGTATGATCAAAGCACCATATTATTAGTGACATTGTGACATAAGAACAGTAGACACAGTGAAGGTGTATCCAACAAACCATTGAAATTGTGATATTGTGACAAAAGCACCATTGAAACAGTGATCATGCAAATGAAGAAACATAGGCACATTGAAAGTGTGACCAATGCACCATTGAAATAATGCTAAAGAGACCTAAGCACCATAAACACAGTGAAAGTATGACCAAAGCACCATTGAAACAATGATAATGTGACCAAAGCACCATAGACATAGTGAAAGTGTGACCAAGGCACAATTGAAATAGTGATAAAGAGACCTAAGCACCATAAACAGAGTGAAAGAATGACCTAAGAACCATTGAAACAATGATAATGGGACAAAAGCACCATAGACACAGTGAAAATGTTCCGAAATCACCATTTAAATAGTGCGAATGTGACCTAAGTATTATAGACAGAGTTAAAGTGTGACCAAAGCACCATTGAAATTAGAATGATGTGACCTAAGAGCCATAGACACGGTGAAAGTGTAACCAAAGCACCATTGAAACACTGAAAATGTGACCAAAGTACCATAGTTACTGTGGAAGAGTGACCAAAACATCATTGAAACAGTGATAATGTGACCTAAGCACCCCGGACAAAGTGAAATTGTGACTAAAGCACCATTGAAAAAGTGAGAATGTGACATCAGCACCATAGACACAGTGAAAGTGTCACCAAAATACCATTCAAACAATGATTATGTGAACAAAGAAGCATAGACATAGTGAAAGTGTGACCAAATCATTAATCAACAAATTTTATGTGACGTAAACTCCAAAGACAGAGTCAAAGTGTGACTGAACCACCAATGAAACACTAATAATGTGACCTAAGCAGGATAGACACTATGAACGTGTGACCAAAACACAATTGAAATTGTGATAACATGACAAATGCACCATAAACACAGCAAAGAAATGCTCAAAGCACCATTGAAATAGTGATAATGTCACCAAAGTATTAAAGACACAGTGAAAGGGAGACCAAAGCACATTTGAAATAGTGATAATGTGGCTGAAACACCATAGACATTGTACAAGAAAGACAAAAGCACAATTGAAAGAGTGATAATGTGACATAAACACCATAGACTCAGTGAAAGTGTAACCAAAGCACCATTGAATTAGTGATAATGTGACCAAAGTACCACAGAAACGATGAAAGTTTGACCAAAGAACCATTGAAACAGTGATAATGTGACCTTACCACCATACACATAATGAAAGTGTGACCAAGCCACCATTGGAACAGTGATAATGTGACCTAAGCACCATAGATATGGTAAACTTGTGACCAAAGCACCATTGGAATAGTAACAATGTGACATAAGCATCATAGACACAGTGAAAGTGTGACAAAAGCACCATTAAAACAATGAAACGTGACCAACGCACCATAAACCCATTGAAAGGGTGATCAAAGCTCCATTGAGACAGTGATGATGTGACACAAGGACCCCAAACATAGTGAAAGTGTGACCAACGCACCATTGAAACAACGATACTGTGACATAAGCACCATAGACACTATGAACGTATGACCAAAGCACCATTGAAACACTGATACTGTGACCAAAGTACCATAGGCACAGTGAAAGTGTGACCAAAGCACCATTGAATTAGTGATAATGTGACCTAAGCACCATGGATAGAGTGAAACGGTGACCAAAGCACCATTGAAACAGTGACGATGTGACCGAAGCACCATAGACACAATGAAAGTGTGACCAAAGCACCATTGAAACAGTGAAAATCGGACCAAAGCACCATAGACACAGTGAAAGCAAGACCATAGCATCATTGAAGTAGTGATAATGTGATCTAAGCATCATGGACACAGTGGTAGTTTGACCAAAATACCATTGAAACTGTGCTATTGTGACCAAAGAACAATGGACAGAGTGAGAGTGATTAAAGCACCATTGAAATAGTTGTAAGGTGACCAAAGCACCATAGACACAGGGAAGGCATAACCAAAGCACCATTGACAAAGTGCTAATGCGACCAAAGTACAATATAAACATTGAAACTGTGACCAAAGCATCATTGAAATAGTGATAATGTGACCTAAGCACCATGGATAGAGTGAAACGGTGACCAAAGCACCATAGACACAGGGAAGGCATAACCAAAGCACCATTGACAAAGTGCTAATGCGACCAAAGTACAATATAAACATTGAAACTGTGACCAAAGCATCATTGAAACCGTGATGATGTGACCTTAGCACCAAAGATATAGTGAAACTGTAACCAAAGCACCATTGAAACAGTGATAATGAGACCAAACTCCTTAGACACGGTGAAACTCTAACCAAAGCACCATTGAAACAGTTTTAATGTGACCTAAGCACCATGGACACATTGAATATGTGACCAAAGAACCATTGAAATGGTGATTATTTGACCAAGGCACCATAGACACAAAGAAAGTGTGACAAAAAGCATCATTGAAATAGTGATAATGTAAGCAAAGCACCATAGACACAGTAGAAATGTGACCAAAGTACCATCAAAACAATGATAATGTGACATAAGCACCATAGACACAGTGTAACTGTGACAAGAGCACCATTGAAACAGTGATAATATAACCAAAGTACCACAGTTACCGTGGAAGAGTGACCAAAACACCATTGAAATAATGATTATGTGACCTAAGCATCCCGGACATTTAGAAATTGTGACTAAAGCACCATTGAAACAGCAATAATGTGACATGGGCACCATAGACACAGTGAAAGTGTCACCAAAGCACCATTCAAACAATGATTATGTGATGAAAGAATCATAGACATGGTGAAAGTGTGACCAAAGCACCATTCAGACAGTGATGAAGTGACATAAGCACCATACACGTAGTGAAAGTGTGATCAAAGAATGATTCAAACGATTATAATGTGACGTAAGCACAAAAGATAGAGTCAAAGTGTGACTAAACCACCATTAAACCAATAATAATGTGACATGGGCAGTATAGACACTGGGAACATGTGACCAAAGCACAATTGAAATTGTGATAATGTGACAAAGCACCATAGACACAATGAAGAAATGACTTAAGCACCATTGAAACAATGATAATGTCACCAAAGCATTATAGACGCAGTGAAATGGTGATGTAAGCACCTTTGAAACAGTGATAATGTGGCCAAAGCACCAAAAACACAGTAAAAGTAAGACAAAAGTACCATTGAAAGAGTGATAATGCGACATAAGCACCATAAACCCAGTGAAAGTGTAACCAAAGCACCATTGAAACAATGACAATGTGACCAAAGTACCATAGACACGGTGAAAGTGTGACCACAGCACCATTGAAACAGTGATAATGTCACCTTAGCACCATAGACACAGTAAATGTGTGGGCAAAGCACCATTGAAATAGTGATAATATGACGTGAGATCCATACACAATAAAAGGTTGACCAAAGCACAATTGAGACAGTGATTATGTGACCAAAGCATGATAGACATAGTGAAAGTGTGATCAATGCACCATTGAAACAGTGATAATGTGACCTAAGCACCATACACACAATGAAAATGTCACCAAACTACCATTGGAACAGTGACAATGTGACCTAAGCACCATAGATTCATTGAAAGTGTGACCAAAGCACCACTGGAAATGGAAGAGTATGACCTCAGCACTATACACACAGTAAATGTGTGACCAAAGCACCATTAAAACAATGAAATGTGACCAAAGAACCGTAAACACACTGAAAGAGTGATAAAAGCACCATTGAGACAGTGATAATGTGACATACGGACCCCGGACATAGTGAAAGTGTGACCAAAGCGCCATTTAAACAGTGATAATGTGACATAAGAACCATATACACTATGAGTGTATGACCAAAGCACCATTGAAACAGTGATTATTTGACCAAAGTACCATAGACACAATGAACGTTTGACCAATGCACCATTGAATTAGCGATAATGTGACCTAAGCACCACACATATAGTGAAAAGGTGACCAAAGCACCATGGAAACAGTGATTATGTGACCTAAGAAGCAAAGAGACAGGGAATGTGTGACCAAAGCACCATTGAAATAGTGATAATGTGACATAAGCACCATAGTCACGATGAAATAGTGACCAAAGCACAGTTGAAATGGTGATAGTGTTACAAAAGCATCAGACACACAGTGGAAGTGTGACCAAAGCACCATTGAAACAGTGAAAATGTGACCAACGCACCATGGACACAGTGAAAGCAAGACCAATGCATCATTGAAGTAGTGGTAGTGTGAGCTAAGCACCATGGACACAGTGGAAGTTTGACCAAAATACCATTAATGCTAATGTGACCAAAGAACAATGGACACAGTGAGAGTGATTAAAGCACCCTTGAAATAGTGGTAATGTGACCAAAGCACCATAGACACAGGGAAGGCATAACCAAAGCACAGTTGACAAAGTGCTAAAGTGACCAACGTACAATGTAAACATTGAAAGTGTGACCAAAGCATCATTGAAACCGTGATGATGTGACCTTAGCACCAAAGACATTTTGAAAGTGTCACCAAAGCACCATTCAAACAGTGATAATGAGACCAAACTCCTGATACACAGTGAAACTATAATCAAACCACCATTGGAACAGTTTTAATGTGACCTAAACACCATGGACACATCGAATGTGTGACCAAATAACCATTGAAACAGTGATAATGTGACCAAGGCACCATAGACACAAAGAAAGTGTGACAAAAAGCACCAGTCAAACAATGATAATGTGACCAAAGTACCATAGACAGGGTGAAAGTGTGACCACATCACCATTGAAACAGTGACAATGTCACCTTAGCACCATAGACACAGTAAACGTGTGGGCAAAGCACCATTGAAACATTGATGATATGACCTGATATCCATACACAATGAAAGGTTGACCAAAGCACAATTGAAACAGTGATTATGTGACCAAAGCACGATAGACATAGTGAAAGTGTGATTAATGCACCATTGAAACAATGACAATGTCACCTAAGCACCATACACACAATGAAAGTGTGACCAAACTACCATTGGAACAGTCATAATGTGACATAAGCACCATAGATACGTTGAAAGTGTGACCAAAGGACCAGTGGAACTGGAATAGTGTGACCTAAGCACTATACACACAGTGAAAGATTGACCAAAGCACCATTAAAACAATGAAATGTGACCAAAGCACCATAAATACATCAAAAGAGTGATCAAAGCACCATTGAGACAGTGATAATGTGACATAAGGACCCCAGCCATAGTGAAAGTGTAACCAAAGCACCATTTAAATAGTGATAATGTGACATAAGCACCATAGACACTATGAAAGTATGACCAAAGCACCATTGAAACAGTGATTCTTTGACCAAAGTACCATAGACACAGTGAACGTTTGACCACCATTGGATTAGTGACAATGTGACCTAAACACCATAGATAGAGTGAAAAGGTGACCAAAGCACCATGGAAACAGTGATTATGTCACCTAAGAAGCAATGAGACAGGGAATGTGTGACCAACGCACCATTAAAATAGTGATAATGTGACCTAAGCACCATAGACACCATGAAATAGTGACCAAAGCACAATTGAACCAGTGGTTGTGTTACGAAAACATCACAGACACAGTGGAAGTGTGACCAAAGCACCATTCAAACAATGACAATGATAATGTGACCAAAGCACCATAGACACAGTGAAAGCAAGACCAAAGCATTATTGAAGTAGTGATAATGTGAGCTAAGCATCATGGACACAGTGTACGTTTGACCAAAACACCATTGAAACAGTGCTAATGTGACCAAAGAACCATAGACACAGTGAGAGTGATTAAAGCACCATTGAAGTAGTGGTAATGTGACCAAAGCACCATAGAAACAGGGAAGGCATGACCAAAGCACCATTGACACAGTGATAATGTGAGCAAAATACCATATACATATTGAAAGTGAGACCAAAGCATCATTGAAAGAGTGATGATGTGACCTCAGCACCAAAGACATTGTGAACGTGTGACCAAAGCACCATTGAAACAGTGATAATGAAACCAAACTCCTTAGACAAAGTGAAACTCTAACCAAAGCACAATTGAAACAGTTTTAATGTAACCTACGCACCATGGTCACAGCAAATGTGTGACCAAAGAACCATTGGAAGAGTGATTATGTGACAAAGGCAACATAGACACGGTGAAACTGTGACAAAAAGTAGCATTGAAATAGTGATTATGTAAGCAAAGAACCATAGACACAGTAAAAGTGTGACCAAAGCACCATTGAAACAGTTATAATGTGACCAAAGTACCATTGTTGCTATGGAATAGTGACCAAATCACCATTGAAACAGTGATAATGTGACCTAAGAACCCTGGACATAATGAAATTAAGATGAAAGCACCATTGAAACAGTGATAATGTGACCCAGGCAACATAGACACAGTGAAAGTGTCGCCAAAGAATCATTCAAATAATGATTATGTGACAAAAGCATCATAGACGTAGTGAAAGTGTGACCAAAGCATTATTCAAACAATTGTGATGTGACGTGAGCACCAAAGACAGAGTCAAAGTGTGACTAAGCCACCATTGAAACACTAACAATGTGACATGGCCAGTATAGACACTGTGAACGTGTGCCAAAAGCACAATTGAAAGAGTGATAACGTGACATAAGCACCATAGACCCAGTGAAAGATGAACCAAAGACTATTGAAAGAGTGATAATGTGACCAAAGTAAGATAGACACGGTGAGAGTGTGACCAAAGCACCATTGAAACAGTAATAATGTGACCCTAGCACTATAGACACAGTAAACCTGTGGACAAAGCACCATTGAAATAGTGATAATGTAACGTAAGATCCATAGACAATGGAAGGTTGAACAAAGCACAATTGAAACAGTGATTATGTGACCAAAGCAAAATAGACATAGTGAAAGTGTGACCAATGCACCATTCAAACAATGATAATGTAACCAAAGCACCATCCACACAATGAAAGTGTGACCAAACCACCATTGGAACAGTGATAATGTGACCTAAGCACCATATATACAGTGAATTTGTGACCAAAGCACCATTGGAACAGTAATAATGCAACCTAAGCACCATAGACACAGTGAAAGGGTGACCAAAGCATCATTGCATTAGTCATAATGTGACCTAAGCACCATAGATAGAGTGAAAAGGTGACCAAAGCACCATTTAAACAGTGATGATATGACCTAAGAAGCAAAGAGACATGGAATGTGTGACCAAACCACCATTGAAATAGTGATAATGTGACCTAAGCACCATATACACAATAAAAGTGTGACCAAGGGATCATTGAAACAGTGATAGTGTTACGAAAGTATCACAGACACAGTGGAAGTGTGACCAAAGCACAATGGAAACAGTGACAATGTGACCAAGGCACCATAGATATAGTGAAAGCAAGACCAGAGCATCATTGAAGCAGTGTTAATGTGAGCTAAGCATCATGGACACGGTGGAAGTTTGACGAAAATACCATTGAAGCAGTGCTAATGTGACCAAAGAACCATAGACACAGTGAGAATGATTACAACACCATTGAAACAGTGGTAAAGTGACCAAAGCACTGTAGAAACAGAGAAGGCATGACCAAAGCACCATTGACACAGTGATAATAGGACCAAAGTACAATGTACACATTGAAAGTGTGACCAAAGCATCATTGAAAGAGTGTTGATGTGACCTCATCACCAAAGACATTGTGAAAGTGTGACCAAAGCACTATTGAAACAGTGACAAGGAGTCCAAACTCACTAGACACAGTGAAACTCTAACCAAAGTACCATTGAATCAGTTTTAATGTGACCTAAACACCATGGACACAGCAAATGTGTGACCAAATAGCCATTTAAACGGTGATATTGTGACCAAGGCACCATAGACATGGTGAAAGTGTGACAAAAAGCAGCACTGAAATAGTGATAATGTAAGGAAAGCACCATAGACACAGTGAAAGTGTGACCAAAGCACCATTCAAACAGTGATAATGTGACCTAAGCACCATAGACACAATGTAAGTGTGATCAAAGACCCATTCAAGCAGTGACAATGTGACCTAAGGACCAAAGACACAGTGATAGTGTGACAAAAGCACCATTGAATCAGTGACAATTTGACCTAAGGACCATAGACATAGTAAACGTGTGACCAACGCACCATTGAAACATTGATAGTGTGACCAAAGCATCATAAACATTGTGAATGTGTGAGGAAAGCACCATTAAAATATTGATAATGTGACCTAAGCACCATAGACACCGTGAACATTTGACAACACCATTGGAAAACTGATAATGTGATCAAAGCACCATGGACACATAAACGTGTGAGCAAAGCACCATGAAAACAGTGATAATGTGACGTAAGCACTATAGATAAAGTGAAAGTGTGACCAAAGTACCATTGAAATAGTGATAATGTGACCAAAGCACCAAAGCCATAGTGAAAGTGGGACTTCAACACCATCGAAACAGTTATAATGTGACCAAAGCACCAAAGACACACTGAATTTGTGACCAAAGAGCCATTGAAACAGTGATTATGTGCCCAAAGAACCATAGACACAATTAACGTGTGATCAAAGCAACTTTTAAACAGTGAGAATGTGACCTACGCACTATAGACACACTCAAAGTGTGACCAAACCACCATTGAAACACTGATGATGTGACCAAAGCACCATAGATACATAAAAGTGTGACCAAAGCAGCAATGAAACAGTGATAATGTGACCTAAGCACCATAGTCAAAGTGAAGATGTGACAAAAGCACCATCCAAACAGCGATAATGTGACCTAAGGACCATAGACACAGTGAAAGTGAGACCAAAGCATCATTGAAACAGTTACAATGTGACAAAAGCACCATAGACACAGTGAAAGCGTGACCAAAGCACAGTTCAAAAGTGATAATGTGACATAAACACCATAGACAAAGTGAAAGTGTGACGAAAGCACCATTGAAACAGTGATAATGTGACCAAAGCACCATAGGCACATAAACGTGTGACAAAAGCACCATTGAAACAGTGAGTGTGACCTAAGCACTATAGACACAGGGTACGTGTGACCAAAGTACCGTCAAAACAGTGATAATGTGATCAAAGTACCGTAAACACAATGAAAGTATTGCCAAAGAACCATTGAAAATGTGATAACAGGACTACAGAACAATAGACACAGTGAAAGTGTGACCAAAGCAACATTGAAACAGCGATAATGTGACCAAAGCACCATAAACACGGCAAAACATGTGACCTTAGCACCATTGAAACAGGGATTATGTGACCAAAGCACCATAGACACATAAACTTGTGACGAAAGCACCATTGAAACAGTGATGATATGACCTAGGCACCATAGACACAGTGAAACTGTGTCCAAAGAACCATTGAAACAGTGATAATGAGACCAACGAACCATAGACATAGCAAAAGTGTGACCAAAGCACCACTGAAACAGCAATAATGTGCCCTACATTATATAGACACAATGAAGGTGTGACCAAAGCACCAATGAAAAAGTGATAGAGAGACCTAGGCACCATATACACAGTTGAAGTATAACCAAAGCACCATTGAAATAGTGATAATGTGGCCTAAGAAACATAGACACAATAAAATTGTGGCCAACGCACCATTGAAACTGTTATAATGTGACATACGTACCATATACACAGTGAATGTGTGACCAAATCACCATTGAAATCGTGTTGATGTGACCTAAGAACCATAGACATAGTGAAAGTGTGAGCAAAGCACCATTGGAGCAGTAATAACATTGCAACATCACCATAGACACAGTGGATGTGTGACCAAAGCACCATTAGACCAGTGATGATTTGACAAAAGTACCATAGACACAGTGAAAGTGTGACCAAAGCACCATTGAAATAGTGATAATGTGGCCAAACCACCATATACATAGTGAAAGTGTCACTAAAGAAACATTGAAACAATCATAATGTGAGCTAAGCACCATAGACAGAGTGAAAATGGGACCAAAGCACCATTGAAGCAGTGATGATGTAAACGAATAACCATAGACACAGGGAAAGTGTGAACAATGCACAATTGAGATAGTGAAAAAGAGACCTAAGCACCATAGACACTGAAAATGTGACCAACACACCATTATACCAATGATAATGTGACAAACGTACCATAGACAATGTGAAAGAGTTACCAAAACACCATTAAAATAGTTTAAAAGAGTCCTAAGCACCATAGACACAGTGGAAATATGCCCTAAGCACCATTGAAACAATGAAAGTGGGACCAAAGCACCATATAGATAGTGAAAGTGTGACCAAATAACCATGGAAACAGTGATAATGGGACCTAAGCACCATAGAAACAGTTAAATTGTGACCGAAGCACCATTTAAACAATAATGATGTGACCTAAGAACAATAGGCACCGTGGAAGTGTGACCAAATCACCATTGAAACATTGATAATGTGACCAAAGTACCATGGGTACAGTCGAAGAGTGGCCGAAATACCATTGAAACAATCATAATGTGACCTACGCGCCATAGACACAGTGAAATTGTAACCAAAGCCCCATTGAAACAGTGATAATGTGACCTAAGCAGCAAAGACACAATCAAAGTGTGATAAAACCATCATAAGAACGGTGATAATATGACATAAGCACTATTAAAACAGTGAACGTGTGACCAAAGCACAATTGAAATTGTGATAATGTGACAAAAGCACTACAAATACCGTGAAAGAATGACCAAAACACCATTGAAACAATGGTAATGTCACCAAAGCATTGTATACATAGTGAAAGTGTGACCAAAGCACCTTGAAAACAGTGATCATGTGACCAAAGCACCAAAGACACAGTGAAAGTAGGACAAAAGCAGCATTGAAACAGTGATAATTTGACCTAAACACCATAGACCCAGTGAAAGTGTGACCAAAGTACCATTGCAAAAGTGATAATGTGACATAAGCACTATAGACGTAGTAAATGTCTGAGAAAAGCATCACTAAAACAGTGATAATGTGACCTAAGATCCATAGACAGTATGAAAGGTTGACCAAAGCACCATTGAAACTATTATTATGTGACCAAAGCGTGACAGACACAGTGAAAATGTGACAAACGCACCATTAAAGCAGTGATAATGTGACCTAAGCACAAGAGACACAATGAAAGTGTGACCAAGGCACCATTGGAACAGAAATAATGTAACGTAAGCACTATAGATATGGTGAAAGTGTGACAAAATCACCATTAAAATAGTGATAATGTGTCCTGAGCACCCAAGACACAGTAAACATTTGACCAAAGCATCATTAACAATATGATCATGTAGCCAAATAACCATAGACAAAGTGAAACATTGACCATATCACCATTGAAACAGTGATACACTGACCTAAGAAGCAAATAGACAATGAATGTGTGACCAAAGCAGTATTCAAATAGTTATAAGGTGATGTAAACACTAGAGACATAGTAGAAGTGTGATCAAAGCAGCATTGAAACAGTAACAATGTGACGTAAGCACCATAGCCACAATGAAATTTTGACAAAAGCACAACTCAAACAGTGATGATGTTATGAAAGCATCACAGACACAGTGCAAGTGTGACAAAAGCACCATTGAAACAGTTGTTACGTGACCAAAGCACTATCAACACATTGAAAGTGTGACCAATTGACCACAGAAACAGTGTTCACATGACCTTTGCATTATAGATATAGTGAGAGTGACCAACGCACCATTGAAACAGGGATAATGTGACCATTGCACTATACAAACAGGGAAGGTGTGACCAAAGCACCATTCACACAGAGACAATGTAACCAAAGCAGCACATGCACATTGAAAGTATGACCAAGGCACCATTGAAACAGTGTGAAAGTGACCTCAGCACCATAGACTTTGTGAAAGTGTGACCAACGCACCAGGGAAATAGTCATAATATGACCAAAGCACCTTAGACACAGTGAAATTCTAACAGAGGAACCATTGAAACAGTTTTAATGTGACTTAAGCACCATGGACACACCGAATATGTGACCAATGAACAATGGAAACAGTGATAATGTGACCAGGACCATAAACACAATAAAGGTGTGACCAAAGCACCATTAAAACAGTGATAATGTGACATAAGCACCATAGACATGGTGAAACTGTGACCAAAGCACCATTGAAACAGTGATAACATGACCAAAGCACCATAGACTGTGAAAGTATGGCCAAAGCACCATTGAAACAGAGATGATGTGACCAGAGCACCATAGACACATTGAAGGTGTGACCAAAGCACCATTGTAACTGTGATGAATTGACCAAAGCTCCATAGCGAAGAGAAGTGTGACCAAAGCACCATTGAAATAGTGACAATGTGACCCAACCACCATAGACACAGTGAAGGTGTGACCAAAGCACCATTTAAACAGTGATCATGTGATCAAAGCACCATAGACACTTAAAGTGTGACCAGATCACCAATAAACAAGTGAAATTATGATTCAAGCACCATAGACACATTGAAGGTGTGACAAAAAGCCCATTGAATTAGTGGTAGTGTGACCAAAGCACCACATACACCGTGAAAGTGTGACCAAAGCACCATAGACACATTGAAGGTGTGACAAAAAGCCCATTGAATTAGTGGTAGTGTGACCAAAGCACCACATACACCGTGAAAGTGTGACCAAAGCACCATTAAAAGAGTGATTATGTGACCTAAGTACGACAGAAACAGTGAAAGCATGACCAACGCACCATTGAAACAGTGATAATGTGACAAAAGTACCTAAGACACTTTGAAACTGCAACCAAAGTACCACTGGAACAGTGAAAATGGGACCTAAGCACCATAGACAGTGAAGTGTGACCAAAGAACCATTGAAACAATGATAATGTGACCAAAGCACCATGGAAACAGTAATAATGTGACCAGAGTACCACGGACACAATGAAAGTGTGACCAAAGCACCATTGAAAGAGTGATAATGTGACCAAAACACCACAGACACGCTGAAAGTGTCACCAACGCACCATTAAAAAAGTGATAATGTGACTTAGCACCATAGAAAGAGTGAAGATGTGACATAAGCACCATACAAACAGTAACACTGTGACCTAAGCACCATAGACACAGTGAAACTACATCCAAAGCACCATTGAAACAGTGATAATGTGACCAAAGCACCATGTATACATAAGATTGTGACCAAAGCACCATTGACTTGGAGATAATGTGACATAAGCACCATAGACAAAGTAAATCTATGACAAAAGACGTATTCAAATAGTCATAATCTGACCTAAGCACCATAGAACCAGTGAATATGTGACTAAAGCACCATTGAAACAGTAATAATGTGAAACAATCACCATAGACACAGGGAAGGTGTGACCAAAGCACAATTGAAAATGTAATAATGTGACATAAGCACCATATGCACAGTGAAATTGTGACCAAAACACCATTGAAACGGTAATAATGTGATCAAAAGAACCATAGACAACATGAAGGTATGACCAAAGCACCGTTGAAACTGTGATAGTGTTACCTAAGCGTCATAGACACAGCGAAAGTGTGACCAAAGTGCCATTGGAACACCAAAGCACCATTGAAACAGTGCTAATTTGACCAACGCACCATAGACACAGTGAAATTGTGACACAAGCGCCATTGAACAGTGCTAATGAGACCTTAGCACCATTGACACAGTGAAATGGTGACCGAAGCACCTTTAAAAAAGTGGTAACGTGACAAAGGCACTGTAGACATAGTGAACGATTGAGCAAAGCACCATTGAAATAGTGATAATGTGACCAAAACACAATAGACACAGAAAATGTGTGATGAAAGCACCATTGAAGCAGTGATAATGAGACCAAAGCACCATAGACACATTGAAAGTGCGACAAAAGCACAATTGAAACCGTGATAATGTGACCAAAACACAATAGACACAGAAAATGTGTGATGAAAGCACCATTGAAGCAGTGATAATGAGACCAAAGCACCATAGACACATTGAAAGTGCGACAAAAGCACAATTGAAACCGTGATAATGTGACCAGAGCACTATGGCAAAGTGAAAGTGTGACCAAAGCACCATGAAAACATTGATAATGTGACCTAAGCACCGTAGGTAAAGTGAAAGTATGACAAAATGACAATTGAAACAGTGATAATGTGACCAGAGCACTATGGCAAAGTGAAAGTGTGACCAAAGCACCATGAAAACATTGATAATGTGACCTAAGCACCGTAGGTAAAGTGAAAGTATGACAAAATGACAATTGAAACAGTGATAATGTGACCAGCGTAACATAGACACAGTGAAACTCTGACAAAGGTACCATTGAAACATTGATAATGTGACCAAAGCACCATGGCAACGTGAAAGTGTGACCAAAGCACCATTGAACAGTGATAATATGACATAAGCACCATAGACATTGTGAATGTGTGACCAAAGCACCATTGAAACAGTGATAATGTGACATAGGCACCATAGATACAATGAACGTGTGACCACAATACCATGAACACTATGCAGATGTGACCTAAGCACCGTAGACAGAGTGAAAGTGTGACCAAAACACCATTGAAACAGTGAGAATGTGACCAAAGAACCTTAGACACAGAAATAGTGTGAACAAAGCACCATTGAAACAATGCGAATGTGACCTCGGCACCATTCCAACAGTGATAGTGTGACCTATGCGTCATAGACGGAGAAAAAATGTTACCAAAGCATCAATGAACCGGTGGTAATGTAACCAAAGCACCATAGACAGATTCATAGTGACCAAAGCACCATTAAAACAGTGATAGTGTGACCTAAGCACCATAGACACAGTAAAAGGGTACCCTAAGTACCATTAAATCCATGATAATGTGACCTAAGCATCATAGACACAGTGAAATTGTGACAAAAGCACCATTGAAATAGTGATAATGTAACCAAAGCACCATAGACATAGTGAAAGTATGACAAAAGCTCCATTAAGACAGTGATAATGTGACCAAAGCACCATGTCAACGTGAAAGTGTGACCAAAGTACCACTGAAACAGAGATGATGTGACCTAAGCACCATAAACAAAGTGAAAGTGTGACCAAAGCACTGCTGGAACAGTGATAATGTAACCTAAGCACCATAGACACAGTGAAAGTGTGACCAAAGCATCATTGGAACATTGACGATGTGACCCAAGCACCATAGCCATAGTGAATGTGTGACCAAAGCACCATCAAAACAGTGATAAATTGACCAAAGAACCATAAACACAGTGAACGTGTGACCAAGGCACCATTCAAACAGTGATAATGTGACGAAATCACCATACACACATTGAAACTGTGGCCAATGCACAATTGAAACAGTTATGATGTGGCTTAAAGACCATAGACATTGTGAAAGGGGGACTAACGCACCTTTGAAACAGTGATAATGTGACAAACGCACCACAGATATAGTGAACGTGTGACAAAGCACCCTTGAGATAGTGATAATGTAACCAAATCACCATAGACACAATGAAACTGTCACAGAGAAAGCAGTGAAATGATGATAATGTGACCAAAGCAACATAGACAAAGTGAATGTGTGGTCAAATAACTATTAAAACATTTGTAATTTGACCAAAGCCTCATAGACACATAAAAGTGTGACCAAAGCACCATTGAAAGAGTGATGATGTGACCTAAGCACGATAGACACAATGGAAGAGTGATTAACGCACCATTGAAACAGTGGTTATGTGACCAAAGCACCATGGCAACGTGAGAATGTGACCAAAGCACCATTGAAACAGTGATAATATGACCTAAGCACCATATACGTAGAGAAGGTGTGACAAAAGCACCATTGAAATAGTGATAATGTAACATAAACACCATATATACTGTAATCATATGACCAAAGCACCATTGAAACAGTGATAATGTGACCAAAGCACCATTGAAACAGTGATAATATGACCTAAGCACCATATACGTAGAGAAGGTGTGACAAAAGCACCATTGAAATAGTGATAATGTAACATAAACACCATATATACTGTAATCATATGACCAAAGCACCATTGAAACTGTGATAATGTTACAAAAGCACCATAGACACTGAAAAGTGTGACCAAATCACCATTTAAACAGTGACAATGTGATCTTAGCAACATAGATAGAGTGATAGTGTGACCAAAATACCATCGAAACAGTGATAATGTGACCAAAGTACGATAGACCTGGTGAAAAAGTGACCAAAGTTCCATTGAAATAGTGATAATGTGACCAAAGCACCATAGACAGAGTGTATGTGTGACTAAAGCATCATTGGAATTGTGATGATGTGACCAAAGCACCACAGACATAGTGAAATTGTGACCAAAGCACCATTGGCATGGTGATAATGTGACCTTAGCACCGTATACATAGTGAACGTGTGACCAAAGCACCATTGAAATAGTGATAGTGTGACCAAAGCACCATAGACACAGTGAAGGTGTAACCAAAGTACCATCAAAACAGTGATAAGGTGACCTAAGCACCATAGAACCAGTTAAAGTGTGAACTAAGCACCATTGAAACAGTAATAATGTGACCAAAGCACCATTAACAAAGAGAAAGTGAGTGGCCAATAAACCGTTGAACCAATGACAATCTAACCTAAGCATCATTGACATTGTGAAAGTGTGACCAAAGCACCATTGAAACAGTGATAATGTGACCAAAGCACCATTAACAAAGAGAAAGTGAGTGGCCAATAAACCGTTGAACCAATGACAATCTAACCTAAGCATCATTGACATTGTGAAAGTGTGACCAAAGCACCATTGAAACAGTGATGATGTGACATAAGTACCATAGACACAGTGAAAGTGTGAGCAAAGTACCATTGGAACAGTGATAATGTGACCTAACCACCATAGACACAGTGAAAGTGTGACCAAAGCACCATTGATGTAGGGATAGTGTGACCAAAGAACCATGGACACAGTGAATGTGTGACCAAAGCACCTTTGAAACAGTGATAATGTGACCAAATAACCATGAACACAATGAAATTGTGACAAAAGAACCATTGAAACAGTGATAATGTGACCAAAGCACCGTGGACACATAAAAATGTGGCCAAGACACCATTGAAAACAGTGATAATTTGACCTAAGCACTAAAGAAGTGTGACCAAAGCAATGTTATAATAGTGACAATGTCACCAAAGCAACATGGATACATTGAAATTGTGACCAAAGCACCATTGAAACAGTGATAATGTGACCAAAGCACCATTGAAACTGTGATAATAAGACTAGATCCCCATAGACACAGTAGAAGTGTGACAAAAGAACCATTGAAACAGTGATAATGTGACCTAAGCACCATAGACACAATGAAAGTGTGGCCAAAGAACCATTGAAACAGTGACAATGTGACCAAAGCACCATTGAAACAGTGATAATGTGACCTAAGCACCATAGACACAATGAAAGTGTGGCCAAAGAACCATTGAAACAGTGACAATGTGACCAAAGCACCATAGACACAGTGAAGGTGTGACCAGAGCACCATTAAAACAATTATAATGTGACAAAAGCACCATAGACACATTGAAAGTGTGACGACTTCACCATTACAATAGTGATAATGTGACAATAGCACCATAGACACATAAAACTGTGACCAAAGCACCATAGACACAGTGAAGTTGTGACCAGAGCACCATTAAAACAATTATAATGTGACAAAAGCACCATAGACACATTGAAAGTGTGACGACTTCACCATTACAATAGTGATAATGTGACAATAGCACCATAGACACATAAAACTGTGACCAAAGCACCATTGAAAAAGTGATAATATGATCTAAGCACAATAGACCCAGTGAATGTGTGACCAAAGCACAATTGAAATCGTGATAATGTGACCGAATGACCGTAGACAACGTGACAGTGTGACTAAAAAACAATCGAAGCGTCGACAATGTGACCAAAGCACCATAGACACATTGAAAGTGTGACCAAAGTACCATTAAAATAGTAATTATGTGACCTAAATACCATAGATGCAGTTAAATTGTGACCCAAGCACCAATGAAACTGTGATAACGTGACCAACACATCATAGACACAGTGAGAGTGTGACCAAAGCACAATGGAAACAGTGATAATGTAAAAAAAGTATGTGATAGACGTTGTGACAATGTGACCAAAGAACTATTGAAACATTGATAATGTGGCCTAAGCACCATAATCACAGTGAACATTTCACAAAGGTACCATTGAAACAGTGATAATGTGACCAGAGCACCATGGACACAGAAAAGTGTGACCAAATCACCATTGAAACGATAATAAGGTTACCTAAGCACTATAGATACAGTGAAAGTATGACCAAAAGCACCATTGAGGTAGTGATATTGTGACCAACAAACCAAATACACAGTGGAAGTGGGACCAAAACACAATTGAAACAGTAAAAATGTGACCAAAGCACCACAGACATTGTTAAGGTGTTACCAAAGAACCATTGAAACCATGATAATGAGACCAAAGCACCATAGACACAGTGGAAGTGTGACCAACGCACCAATGAAACAGTGATTACATGACCAAAACACCATGTACATAGTGAAGGTGTATTCAACACAACTTTTAAACGGTGATAATGTGACCTAAGCACTAACGACATAGTCAAAGTATGACCAAACCACCATTGAAACAGTGATTATGTGACTAAAGCACCATAGACACATAAACGTTTCACCAAAGTACCATTTAAATGGTGATACAATGACATAAGCAGAATAGACACAGTGAAAGTGTGACTAGAGGACCATTGAAACAGTGATAATGTGACGTAAGCACCATAGACAAAGTGAACATGTGATCAAAGCACAATTGAAACCGACATTATATGACATATGGGCCATACGCACAGTTAAAGTGTTATACAAGCACCACTGAAACAGTGATAATGTGACCAAAGCACCATAGACACAGTGGAAGCATGATCAAAGCGCCATTAAAACAGTATAAATGCAACCTAAAAACCATAGAAAATGTGAATATGTGACCAAAGCACCAATGAAACAGTGATAATGTGACTTAAGCACTATAGACAGAGTGAAATTGTGACCAAAGTACCATTTCAACAGTAATAATATGACCTACGCACCATAGACACAGTGAAACTGTGACCAAAGTACCATTGAAACAATGATAATGTGACCAAAGCACCATAGGCACATAAACGCGTGCCCAAAGTACCAGTGAAACAGAAATAGTGTTACCAAAGTACAAAAGACATAGTGAAGGTGTGGCCAAAGCACCATTGAAACACTTCTAATGTGACCAGAGCACCATAGACAGTGAAACTATGACCAAAGCACCATTGACACAGTGATAACATGACTTAAGCAACATACAAATTATATGCATGTGACCAAAGCCCCATTGAAACAGTGATAATGTGACCAAACTACCATAGCACAGTGAACATGTGACCAAAGCACCATTGGAACAGTGATAATGTGACCAAAACATCATAGACACAGTGGAAGTTGACCAAAGCACCATTGGAATAGTGATAATTTTACCCAAGCACTAAAGACACAGGAAAAGTGGGACCAAAGCACCATTGAAACAGTGATAATGTGACCAAAACAATATGGACACAGTGCAAGTGTGACCAAAGCACCATTGAAACATTAATAATGTGACCTAAGCTCCATGGACATGAATGTGAAAGTGTCACCAAAGCGCCATTGAAAGAGTGATAATGTGACCTAAGCACCATAGACAGAGTGAAAAAATTACCAAGGCACAAATGACAAAGTGAAACTGGGACCAAAGCACCATTGAAACAATGACAATGTGACATAGTTACCATAGATTCAAGTAAGGTGTGACCAGAACAAGAGTTAAACCGAGATAATGTGACCAAAGCACCATTGAAACAATGACAATGTGACATAGTTACCATAGATTCAAGTAAGGTGTGACCAGAACAAGAGTTAAACCGAGATAATGTGACCAAAGTACCACGGACACAATGAAAGAAAGACCAAAGCACCATCAAGACAAAGATAAGTTGAGCTAACAACCATAGATACAGTGGATGTTTGACCAAAGCACCACTGAAACAGTGATAATGTGACCAATGCACCACTGACATAGTGAAATTGTGACCAAAGTACCATTGAAAAAGTGATAATGTAAGGTAAGCACCACAGAAAAAGTGAACGTATGATCAAAGCACCATATTATTAGTGACATTGTGACATAAGAACAATAGGCACAGTGAAGGTGTAACCAACGAACCATTGAAATTGTCATATTGTGACAAAAGCACCACTGAAACAGTGATCATGTATACGAAGAACCATAGGCACAGTGAAAGTGTGACCAATGCACCATTGAAATAATGCTGAAGAGACCTAAGCACCATAAACACAGTGAAAGTATGACCAAAGCACCATTGAAACAATGATAATGTGACGAAAGCACCATAAACATAGTGAAATTATAGTTATGTGACCTAAGAGCCGTAGACACGGTGAAAGTCCAACCAAAGCACCATTGAAACATTGAAAATGTGACCAAAGTACAATAGTTGCTGTGGAAGAGTGACCAAATCATCATTGAAACAGCGATAATGTGACATAAGGATCCCGGAAAAAGTGAAATTGTGACTAAAGCACCATTGAAACAGTGAGAATGTGACATAAGCACCATAGACACAGTGAAAGTGTCACCAAAGTACCATTCAAACAATGATTATGTAACCAAAGCCGCATAGACAAAGTGAAAGTGTGACCAAAGCACCATTGAAACAGTGATGAAGTGACATACACACCATAGGCATAGTGAAAGTTTGACCAAAGCCTTAATCAACAATTATAATGTGACGTAAGCACCAAAGACAGAGTCAAAGTGTGACTGAACCACCATTGAAACAGTAATAATGTGACCTAAGCAGTATAGACACTATGAACGTGGGACCAAAGCACAATTGAAATTGTGATAACAGGACAAAAGCACCATAGACACGGCAAAGAAATGAGTAAAGCACCGTTGAAACAGTGATAATGTCACCAAAGCATTAAAGACACAATGAAAGGGAGACCAAAGCACATTTGAAACACTGATAATGTGGCCGAAGCACCATAGACACAGTACAAGTAAGACAAAAGAACCATTGAAAGAGTGATAATGTGACATAAACACCATAGATCAGTGAAAGTGTAACCAAAGCACCATTGAATTAGTGATAATGTGACCAAAGTACCATAGACACGGTGAAAGTGTGACCAAAGCACCATTGAAACAGTGATCATGTGACCTTACCACCGTACACATGATGAAAGTGTGACCAAACCACCATTGGAACAATGATAATGCGACCTAAGCACCAGAAATATGGTAAACTTGTGACCAAAGCACCATTGGAATAGTAATAATGTGACATAAGCATCATAGACACAGTGAAAGAGTGACAAAAGCACCAGCAGAATAATGAAACGTGACCAACGCACCATAAACCCATTGAAAGGGTGATCAAAGCACCATTAAGACAGTGATGACGTGACATAAGGACCCCAAACATAGTGAAAGTGTGACCAAAGCACCATTGAAACAGCGACAATGTGACATAAGCACCATAGACACTATGAACGTATGACCAAAGCACCATAAAAACACTGATACTGTGACCAAAGTACCATAGGCACAGTGAAAGTGTGACCAAAGCACCGTTGAATTAGTGATAATGTGACCTAAGCACCATAGATGGAGTGAAACGGTGACCAAAGCACGATTGAAACAATGACTATGTGACCGAAGCACCATAGACACAATAAAAGTGTGACCAAAGTACCATTAAAACAGTGAAAATGTGACCAAAGCACCATAGACACAGTGAAAGAAAGACCATAGCATCATTGAAGTAGTGATAATGTGAGCTAAGCATCATGGACACAGTGGTACTTTGACCAAAATACCATTGAAACTGTGCTATTGTGACCAAAGAACAATGGGCAGAGTGAGAGTGATTAAAGCACCATTGAAATATTGGTAAGGTACCATAGACACAGGGAAAGCATAACCAAAGCACCATTGACAAAGTGCTAATGTGACCAAAAGTACAATTTAAACATTGAAAGTGTGACCAAAGCATCATTGAAGCCGTGATGATGTGACCTTAGCACCAAAGACATAGTGAAAGTGTGACCAAGGCACCATTGAAACAGTGATAATGAGACCAAACTCCTTAGACACGGTGAAAATCTAAACAAAGCACCATTGGAACAGTTTTAATGTGACCTAAGCACCATGGACACATCAGATGTGTGACCAAAGAACCATTGAAACCGTGATTATGTGACCAAGGCACCATAGACACCAAGAAAGTGTGACAAAAAGCATCATTGGAATAGTGATAATGTAAGCAAAGCACCATAAACACAGTAGACATGTGACCAAAGTACCATAAAAACAATGATAATGTGACATAACCACCATAGACACAGTGTGAATGTGACCAGAGCACCATTGAAACAGTGATAATGTGACCAAAGTACCATAGTTACCATGGAAGAGTGACCAAAACACCATTGAAATAATGATTATGTGACCTAAGCATCCCGGACGTATAGAAATTGTGACTAAAGCACCATTGAAACACCAATAATGTGACATGGGCACCATAGACACAGTGAAAGTGTCACCAAAGCACCATGCAAACAATGATTATGTGATGAAAGCATCATAGACATGGTGAAAGTGTGACCAAAGCACCATTCAAACAGTGAAGAAGTGACATAATCACCATACACGTAGTGAAAGTGTGATCAGATGATGATTCAAACGATTATAATGTGACGTAAGCACGAAAGACATAGTCAACGTGTGACTAAACCACCATTGAACCAGTAATAATGTGACATGGGCAGTATAGACACAGTGAACGTGTGACCAAAGCACAATTGAATTTGTGAGGACGTGACAAAACACCATAGACACAGTGAAGAAAAGACTTAAGCACCATTGAAACTGTGATAATGTCACCAAAGCATTATAGACACAGTGAAAGGGTGACGAAAGCACCTTTGAAACAGTGATAATGTGGCCAAAGCACCATAGACACAGTAAATGTAAGACAAAAGTACCATTGAAAGAGTGATAAAATGACACAAGCACCATAAACCCAGTGAAAGTGTAACCAAAGCACCATTGAAACAATGACATTGTGACCAAAGTACCATATACACGGTCAAAGTGTGACCACAGCACCATTGAAACAGTGATAATGTCACCTTAGTACCAGATACACAGTAAATGTGTGGGCAAAGCACCATTGAAATAGTGATAATATGACGTGAGATCCATACACAATGAAAGGTCGACCAAAGCACAATTGAAACAGTGATTATGTGACCAAAGCATGATAGACATAGAGAAAGTGTGATCAATGCACCATTGAAACAGTGATAATGTGACCTAAGCACCATACACATAATGAAATGTGACCAAACTACCATTGGAACAGTGATAATGTGACCTAGGCACCATAGATACATTGAAAGTGTGACCAAAGCACCACTGGAATTGGAATAGTGTGACCTAAGCACTAAACACACGGTGAAAGTGTGACCAAAGCACAATTAAAACAATGAAATGTGCCAAAGCACCATAAACACATTGAAAGAGTGATAAAAGCAGCATTGAGACAGTGATAATGTGACGTAAGGACCCCAGACATAGTGAAAGTGTGACCAAAGTGCCATTTAAACAGTGATAATGTGACATAAGCACCATATACACTATGAAAGTATGACCAAAGCACCATTGAAACAGTGATTATTTGACCAAAGTACCATAGACACAGTGAAAGCTTGACCAAAGCACCATTGAAACAGTGATAATGTGACATAAGCACCATATACACTATGAAAGTATGACCAAAGCACCATTGAAACAGTGATTATTTGACCAAAGTACCATAGACACAGTGAAAGCTTGACCAACGCACCATTGAATTAGCCATTATATGACCTAAGCACCATAGATAGAGTGAAAAGGTGTCCAAAGCACCATGGAAACAGTGATTATGTGACCTAAGAAGCAAAGAGACAGGGAATGTGTGACAAAAGCACCATTGAAATAGTGATAATGTGACATAAGCACCATAGACACTATGAAATAGTGACCAACGCACAAGTGAAACAGTGACAATGTTACAAAAGCATCACAGACATTGTGGAAGTGTGACCAAAGCACCATTGAAACAGTGAAAATGTGACCAATGCACCATAGACATAGTGAAAGCAAGACCAATGCATCATTGAAGTAGTGGTCATGTGAGCTAAGCATCATGGACATTGTGGAAGTTTGACCAAAATACCATTAAAACTGTGCTAATGTGACCAAAGAACAATGGACACAGTGAGAGTGATTAAAGCACCCTTGAAATAGTGGTAATGTGTCCAAAGCACCATAGACACAGGGAAGGCATGATGAAAGCACCGTTGACAAAGTGCTAATGTGACCAAAGTACAATATAAACATTGAAAGTGTGACCATAGCAGCATTGAAACCGTGATGATGTGACCTTAGCACCAAAGACATTGTGAAAGTGTGACCAAAGCACCATTCAAACAGTGATAATGAGACCAAACTCCTTAGACACGGTGAAACTCTAATCAAAGCACCATTGGAACTGTTTTAATGTGACCTAAACACCATGGACACATTGAATGTGTGACCAAATAACCATTGAAACGGTGATAATGTGACCAAGGCACCATAGACACAAAGAAAGTGTGACAAAAAGCAGCGTTGAAATAGTGAGAACGTAAGCAAAGCACCATAGACACTGTGAAAATGTGACCAAAGCACCGTTAAAACAATGATAATGTGACACAAGCACCATATACACAGTGTAAGTGTGACCAAAGCACCATTGAAACAGTGATAATGTGACCAAAGTACCATAGTTACCGTGGAAGAGTGACCAAAACACCATTGAAACAGTGATAATGTGACATACGCACCCCGGACATAGTGAAATTGTGACTAAAGCACCATTGAAACAGAAATTATGTTACATGGGCACCACAGACATAGTGAAATTGTCACCAAAGCACCATTCAAACAATGATTATGTAATGAAAGCATCATAGACATGGTGAAAGTGTGAGCAAAGCACCGTTGAAACAATGATGAAGTGACATAAGCACCATAGACGTAGTGAAAGTGTGACCAAAGCATTGTTAAAACGATTATAATGTGACGTAAGCACGAAAGACAGAGTCAAAGTGTGAATAAACTACCATTGAAACAGTAATAATGTGACATGGGCAGTATAGACACTGTGACCATGTGACCAAAGCACAATTGAACTTGTGATAACGTGACAAAGCACCATAGACACAGTGAAGAAATGACTTGAGCACCATTGAAACTGTGATAATGTGACCAAAGCATCATAGACACAGTGAAAGGGTGACGAGAGCACCTTTGAAACAGTTATAATGTGGCCCAAGCACCATAGACAAAGTAAACGTAAGACAAAAGCACCATTGAAAGAGTGATAGTGTGACATAAGCACCATAGACCCAGTGAAAGTGTAACCAAAGCACCATTCAAACAATGATAATGTGACCAAAGTACCATAGACACGGTGCAAGTGTGACCACACCACCATTGAAACAGTGATAATGTCACCTTAGCACCATAGACACAGTAAACGTGTGGGCAAAGCACCATTGAAATAGTGATGATATGACCTAAGATCCATACACAATGAAAGGTTGACCAACGCACAATTGAAACAGTGATTATGTGACCAAAGCACGATAGACATAGTGAGAGTGTGATTAATGCACAATTGAAACAGTGATAATGTTACCTAAGTACCATACACGCAATGCAAGTGTGACCAAACTACCATTGGAACAGTGATAATGTGACCTAAGCACCATAGATACGTTGAAAGTGTGACCAAAGGACCACTAGAACTGGAATAGTGTGACCTAAGCACTATACACACAGTGAAAGTGTGACCAAAGCACCATTAAAACAATGAAATGTGACCAGAGCACCATAAATACATTAAAAGAGTTATCAAAGCACCATTGAGACAGTGATAATGTGACATACGGACCCCGGACATAGTGAAAGTGTGACCACAGCGCCATTTAAACAGTGATAATGTGACATAAGCAACATAGACACTATGAAAGTATGACCAAAGCACCATTGAAACAGTGATAATGTGACATACGGACCCCGGACATAGTGAAAGTGTGACCACAGCGCCATTTAAACAGTGATAATGTGACATAAGCAACATAGACACTATGAAAGTATGACCAAAGCACCATTGAAACAGTGATTCTTTGACCAAAGTACCAAAGACACAGTGAACATTTGACAAAAGCACCATTGGATTAGTGAGAATGTGACCTAAGCACCATAGATAGAGTGAAAAGGTGACCAAAGCACCATGGAAACAGTGATTATGTGACCTAAGAAGCAAAGAGACAGGGAATTTGTGACCAACGCACCATTAAAACAGTGATAATGTGACCTACGCACCATATACACCATTGAATAGTGACCAAAGCACAATTGAACCAATGATAGTGTTACGAAAACATCACAGACACAGTGGAAGTGTGACCAAAGCACCATTGAAACAATGATAATGTGACCAAAGCACCATAGGCGCAGTGAAAGGAAGACCAAAGCATTATTGAAGTAGTGATAATGTGAGCTAACATCATGGAGACAGTGTACGTTTGACCAAAATACCATTGAAACAGTGCAAATGTGACCAAAGAACCATAGACAGAGTGAGAGTGATTAAAGCACCATTGAAGTAGTGGTAATGTGACCAACGTACCATAGAAACAGGGAAGGCATGACCAAAGCACCATTGACACAGTGATGATGTGACCAAAGTACCATATACATATTGAAAGTGTGACCAAAGCATCATTGAAAGAGTGATGATGTGACCTCAGCACCAAAGACATTGTGAACGTGTGACCAAAGCACCATTGAAACAGGGATAATGAGACCAAACTCCTTAGACAAAGTGAAACTCTAACCAAAGCACAATTGAAACAGTTTTAATGTGACCTAAGCACCATGGTCGCAGCGAATGTGTGACCAAAGAACCATTGAAACAGTGATAATGTGACAAAGGCAACATAGACACGGTGAAACTGTGACAAAAAGTAGCATTGAAATAGTGATAATGTAAGCAAAGCACCATAGACACAGTAAAAGTGTGACCAAAGCACCATTGAAACAGTTAAAATGTGACCAAAGTACCATTGTTGCTATGGACTAGTGACCAAATCACCATTGAAACAGTGATAATGTGACCTAAGCACCCTGGACATAATGAATTTAAGATGAAAGCACCATTGAAACAGTGATAATGTGACCCGGGCACCATAGACACAGTGAAAGTGTTGCCAAAGCATCATTCAAACAATGATTATGTGAGGAAAGCATCATAGACGTAGTGAAAGTGTGACCAAAGCATCATTCAAACAACTATAATGTGACGTGAGCACCAAAGACAGAGTCAAAGTGTGACTACACCACCATTGAAACACTAATAAAGTGACATGGGCAGTATAGACACTGTGAACGTGTGCCAAAAGCACAATTGAAAGAGTGATAACGTGACATAAGCACCATAGACCCAGTGAAAGTGTAACCAAAGCACCATTGAAAGAGTGATAATGTGACCAAAGTACGATTGACACGGTGAAAGTGTGACCAAAGCACCATTGAAACAGTGATAATGTGACCCTAGCACCATAGACACAGTAAACATGTGGACAAAGCACCATTGAAATAGTGATAATGTGACCTAAGATCCATAGACAATGGAAGGTTGACCAAAGCACAATTGAAACAGTGATTACGTGAACAAAGCACAATAGACATAGTGAAAGTTTGACCAATGCACCATTCAAACAGTGATAATGTAACCTAAGCACCATACACACAATGAAAGTGTGACCAAACCACCATTGGAACAGTGATAATGTGACCTAAGCACCATATATACAGTGAACGTGTGACCAAAGCACCATTCGAACAGTAATAATGCGACCTAAGCACCATAGACACAGTGAAAGTGTGACCAAAGCACCATTAAAGGAGTGATAGTGTGACCAAAGTACCATAGACACAGTGAAAGTGTGACCAAAGCACCATTCGAACAGTAATAATGCGACCTAAGCACCATAGACACAGTGAAAGTGTGACCAAAGCACCATTAAAGGAGTGATAGTGTGACCAAAGTACCATAGACACAGTGAAAGGGTGACCAAAGCACCATTGCATTAGTCAAAATGTGACCTAAACACCATAGATAGAGTGCAAAGGTGAACAAAGCACCATTGAAACAGTGATTATATAACCTAAGAAGCAACGAGACAGGGAATGTGTGACCAAATCACCATTGGAATAGTGACAATGTGACCTAAGCACCATATACACAATGAAAGTGTGACCAAGACACAATTGAAACAGTGATAGTGTTACGAAAGTATCACAGACACAGTGGAAGTGTGACCAAAGCACAATGGAAACAGTGACAATGTTAACAAAGCACCATAGATATAGTGAAAGCAAGACCAAAGCATCATTGATGTAGTGGTAATGTGAGCTAAACATCATGGACACAGTGGAAGCTTGACCAAAACACCATTGATACAGTGCTAATGTGACCAAAGAACCATAAACACAGTGAGAATGATTAAAGCACCATTGAAATAGTGGTAATGTGACCAAAGCACCGTAGACACAGGGAAGGCATGACCAAAGCACCATTGACACAGTGATAATACGACCAAAGTACAATATACACATTGAAAGTGTGACCAAAGCATCATTGAAACAGTGATTATGTGACCTCGTCACCAAAGACATTGTGAAAGTGTGACCAAAGCACAATTGAAACAGTGACAAGGAGACCAAACTCATTAGACACAGTGAAACTCTAACCAAAGCACCATTGAATTAGTTTTAATGTGACCTGAACACCATGGACACAGCAAATGTGTGACCAAAGAACCATTTAAACGGTGATACTGTGACCAAGGCACCATAGACATGGTGAAAGTGTGACAAAAAGTAGCACTAAAATAGTGATAATGTAAGCAAAGCACCATAGACACATTGAAAGTGTGACTAAAGCACCATATAAACAGTGATAATGTGACCTACGCACCATAGACACAGTGTAAGTGTGACCAAAGCACCATTCAAGCAGTGATAATGTAACCTAAGGACCATAGACACTGTGATATTGTAACAAAAGCATCATTGAATCAGTGATAATTTGACCTAAGGACCATAGACATAGTAAACATGTGACGAACGCACCATTGAAACATTGATAGTGTGACCAAAGCATGATAAACATTGTGAGGGTGTGAGTAAAGCACCATTAAAATATTGATTATGTGACCTCAGCACCATAGACACCGTGGACATTTGACAACACCATTGGAAAACTAATAATGTCATCAAAGCACCATGGACACATAAACGTGTGACCAAAGCACCATGAAAACAGTGATAATGTGACATAAGCACTAAAAATAAAGTGAAAGTGTGACCGAAGTACCATTGAAATAGTGATAATGTGACCAAAGCACCAAAGACATAGTGAAAAGTGGGACGTCAACACCATTGAAAGAGTGATAATGTGACCAAAGCACCAAATACACAGTAAATGTGTGACCAAAGAGCCATTGAAACAGTGATTATGTGACCAAAGCACCATAGACACAATCAACGTGTGATCAAAGCAACTTTTAAATAGTGAGAATGTGACCTACGCACTATAGACACACTCAAAGTGTGACCAAAGCACCATAGATACATGAAAGTGTAACCAAAGCAGCAATGAAACAGTCAAAATATGACCTAAGCACCATAGACAAAGTGATGATGTAACATAAGCACCACTCAAACAGCGATAATGTGACCTAAGGACCATAGACACAGTGAAAGTGAGACCAAAGCATAATTGAAACAGTTACAATGTGACCAAAGCACCATAGACGCAGTGAAAGCGTGACCAAAGCACAGTTGAAAAGTGATAATGTGACCTAAACGAAACTTTTGTGAATCTGTTACAGGTGTCGATGTAACATTCACACCAGAACACGAGCGTACAGTTGAACGGCAATCGGTCATAAATGTTTGGGTTCATAACATTTCAACTCATTGACATGGCAGCTACAAACCTTTGGTCACTCGGACGCCACATCTATATCAACCTACAAAATTCTTAGGTTGTGGCCTTTCCAAAATCTCATCCATACATGGGACAAAAGTGTACGACACTCCCTTTCCAACATGGCTCAAACACCATCCCTATGCAAGTAGGGGTTTGAACTCCTCCAAAGTTACAGGCACAGGACATGTTCTCGTTCTTCCCTGGAAATGTCAATGTAGAATTAGCACATTGCAAAATCCACCACGTAGAAAGGTTGATTAAGAGAACTCATGTGCTTCCAACCCTGAACCCAAAACATACCCCACAGAAAAACACCAACCACACGTAGGAAGCCCACTTGCAAAATCCACCATGCAACAAATCTATCTTGGAAACCTTATGTCCTTGCAATTCAATACAAAAGACCTCTAAAACGAATACATTGATGTAAAGAGAAAATGCACACATCTGCCTGCGTGTTTGTGACAAGGATACAAACACATCAAGATCCCGTAAACTCTAAATCTATCTGAGCCCCATATGGAGAGGCTTGGATCTCGTAGGCGTTTTATCGCCTCCATTGAGCTTTCCACACGTAATTGATGGACCATCTGTGTGCTTTACAGACACGACTGCATGTGAGCGGACAGCGAGTTTGGTTGTCTAGCGAAATCCAACAATGACGAAGTCGTCGAGCTGCCCATAAAAGAGAAGTGTCGTTGACTCGTTTAGGATTCAACTCATGATTTGCATCTTCCTGCATGTTAAAAACAGCGGAGTAGAATGTCAATCATCAGACAGGAAAGTTGGGGGTGCT
>SZWC01000310.1:439395-454920 GCA_023375785.1 Penium margaritaceum | reverse complement strand
ATGCAATGCACTTCCCTGCCCGCTCCCTCCCTCATCTCACCTGCACGGGTGCCCTCTCTATCCGCCCTCCCCCCTCCACCTGTGCGTCCTTCCCCCCTCCGCTGGACCCAAAGAGTTTATCGTGGGAGACGTTCCGTAGACCACGTCAGGAGCAGGATGAGGAAAGAGCACAACCAAGGAGCTACAAGCAACAATGCACTCACACAATGTGACGATGATGCGTCCGAGTGATGGAGGAGACTGACGTCCTGATGTTCGATGCCCTTGAGAGCAAGGAGGCAGAGAAAGAGGTGTACTCCGTAGAGTGTTGAGGTCCACATGCCTACTGTTGGGCCATGGGTCCAACAGGAGCCAGTCTCCCTCATGGCATATGAATTGCACCGCCGCATGCATTATGTATCTGATGAGGCATGCACAAGCCTCATGTATGCCCATTGCTGAATGCGATCACGCAAACTATGCTTGCCTCTGTGTGCCGAACAACTTAAAAAATGACATTAAGTGTACTTTCATTTACGGGACTCGTAAACTCTTCAGTACTGCTCGGTGCGTGGTTCCCTCCCGATCGCCACAGACCACCACCACAGCCGCACCGTTTGCAGCTTGGAAACACAGAGTTACTCCTAGTGTTTTGTTTCGTGCTCAGACGTGAACATCTGCGGCCGTCGATGTGTGGCATAATGATGAAGGCCGTCTGTGTCACAGAAAGTCTCTGATTGACAACCGTATCGAGTCACAAGAACAAGAAACAAAAAACATATTCGTGACTCGGCAGCTTTCTACTTCCTATGAACGATCATCCTTCGTGACAAGCAACATAAGAGGGTTCTGACGGTTCGCTTCCCAAACATAAGCCAGTTGATGTTGGGGTTCGCTTCGAATACTCCTGTTGGTTTTCTGTAGCACGGACGGGTGTACGCTTCCTTCACCGTCGATTATGCTGATCGAACAGCGCTTGAGACGAACGAACATCGGTCACAGCAGTCATCGGAAGCATTCGGTAAACCCGCAGACGTCGTTTGCTTCATGTGACAACCGCACAACAGTGGCAGTGACATCTGGGATCCTTAAAAGCCGCTTCATTTGTTTGTGCCAAGCAACGCGTCACCACGGTTCTACATGGAATATACGGGCACCGTTCATTCCGGAACTATGAAACACGGTATGACATTTGTGACACCGTATGCTCTGCACAGCGGGAGCAAAGCTGGCCTCGTGCGCAGATGAAAATGAACAGGAAGGCAGGAGTTGAACCCACCCCACATTTTTCTTTTTGGGCCCTTGTACCAATGTCAACCACCTGCAAACGGTTTGTTCAGAAGGAATATTGGACAACATTTATGCAAATGGGTTTTGCATTTTTGTCGTGTTTCTTCCACATTGAGTCCAAAACTGATACAATCCACACTTTTTTACATGAATTACTTGTTGTAACGCATAAGGGTAATTAGATGACCACTCTCTCTTAATCATCTAATTAAATGCACACACTTCTTTGTGGAGTGCTCATTTTTTTTGCTTTTGTCCAAGATGTTCAAAACCAATAATGACAAAACGGATTATGAGGGTTTCATCGAGATTATCACACCTAGCAGTAGTGTACGGCTACCTCTACGCGCCGCATTTCACGCCTAAAATTCTGACGTTCCATTTGTGAGAATGGAATTGTTACGGCGGGGGGGGGGAGGGGTACGCGTTCACCGGGTGCATGGCTGCGCTCACAGCTGCCGACGCACTCTCGGGACCTCCGGTGAGGGTTTCATCAAGATTATCACACCTGGCAGTAGTGTACGGCTACCTCTACGTACCGCATTTCACGCCATGCAAATCTGACGTGCCATTTGTGAGAACGGAACTGTTGCGCCGGGGGGTACGCGTTCACTGGGTGCGTGGCTGCGCTCACAGCTGCCGACGCACTCTCGGGACCTCCGGTGAGGGTTTCATCAAGATTATCACACCTGGCAGTAGTGTACGGCTACCTCTACGCGCCGCATTTCACGCCTAAAATTCTGACGTTCCATTTGTGAGAATGGAATTGTTACGGCGGGGGGGGGAGGGGTACGCGTTCACCGGGTGCATGGCTGCGCTCACAGCTGCCGACGCACTCTCGGGACCTCCGGTGAGGGTTTCATCAAGATTATCACACCTGGCAATAGTGTACGGCTACCTCTACGTACCGCATTTCACGCCATGCAAATCTGACGTGCCATTTGTGAGAACGGAATTGTTGCGCCGGGGAGGTACACGTTCAGTGGGTGCGTGGCTGCGCTCACAGCTGCCGGCGCACTCTCGGGTCCTCCGGTGAGGGTTTCATCAAGATTATCACACCTGGCAGTAGTGTACGGCTACCTCTACGTGCCGAATTTTACGCCACGCAATTCTGACGTGCCATTTGTGAGAACGGAATTGTTGCGCCGGGGGAGTACGTGTTCACTGGGTGCATGGCTGCGCTCGCAGCGGCCGGCGCACTCTCGGGACCTCCGCTGAGGGTTTCATCAAGATTATCATACCTGGCAGTAGTGTACGACTACCTCTACGCGTCGCATTTTACGCCACGCAATTCTGACATGTCATTTGTGAGAACGGAATTGTTCCTCCGGGGGGATACGCGTTCACTGGGTGCGTGGCTGTGCTCACAGCTGCCACCGCACTCACGGGACCTCCGGTGAGGGTTTCATCAAGATTATCATACCTAGCAGTAGTGTACAGCTACCTCTACGCGCCGCATTTTACGCAACGCAATTCTCACGTGCCATTTGTGAGAACGGAATTGTTGCGCCAGGGGGAATGCGTTCACAGGGTGCGTGGCTGCGCTCACAGCTGCCGGCACACTCTCCGGACCTCCGGTGAGGGTTTCATCAAGATTATCACACCTGGCAGTAGTGTACGGCTACCTCTACGTGCCGCATTTTATGCCACTCATTTTTGACGTGCCATTTGTGAGAACGGAATTGTTGCGCCGGGGGGGTACGCGTTCACTGGGTACGTGACTGCGCTCACAGCTGCCGGCGCACTCTCGGGACCTCCGGTGAGGGTTTCATCGAGATTATCACACCTGGGAGTAGTGTACGGCTATCTCTACGTGCCGCATTTTATGCCATGTAGTTCTGATGTGCCATTTGTGAGAACGGAATTATTGCGCCGGGGGGGTACGCGTTCACTAGGTATGTGGCTGCGCTCACAGCTGCCGGCGCACTCTCGGGACCTCCAGTGAGGGTTTCATTGAGATTATCACGCCTGGCAGTAGTGTACGGCTACCTCTATGCACCGCGTTTTACGCCACACAATTTTGACGTGCCATTTGTGAGAACGGAATTATTGCGCCGGGGGGGTACGCGTTCACTGGGTGCGTGGCTGCACTCACAGCTGCCGGCGCACTCTCGGGACCTCCGGTGAGGGTTTCATCGAGATTATCACACTTGCAAGTAGTGTACGGCTACCTCTACGTGCCGCATTTTACGCCACACAATTCTGACGTGCCATTTGTGACAACGGAATTGTTGTGCCGGGGGGGTACGCATTCACTGGGTGCGTGGCTGCGCTCACAGCTGCCGGCGCACTCTTGGGACCTCCTATGAGGGTTTCATCAAGATTATCAGACGTGGCAGTAGTGTACGGCTACCTCTACATGCCGCATTTTACACCACGCAATTCTGACGTGCCATTTGTGAGAACGGAATTGTTGCGCCGGGAGGGTACGCGTTCACTGGGTGCGTGGATGCGCTCACAGCTGCCGGTGCACTCTCGGGACCTCCGGTGAGAGTTTCATCAAGATTATCATACTTGGCAGTAGTGTACGGCTACCTCTACGTGACACAGTTTACGCCACGCAATTCTGACTTGCCATTTGTGAGAACAGAGTTGTTGCACCGGAGGGATACGCGTTCACTGGGTGCGTGGCTGCGCTCACAGCTGCCGGCACACTCTCCGGACCTCCAGTGAGGGTTTCATCGAGATTATCACACCTGGTAGTAGTGTACAGCTACCTCTACGTGCTGCATTTTACGCCACGCAATTCTCACGTGTCATTTGTGAGAACGGAATTGTTGCACCGGGGGGGTACGCGTTCACTGGGCGCGTGGCTATGCTCACAGCTGCCGGCGCACTCTTGAGACCTCCGGTGAGGGTTTCATCGAGATTATCACACCTGGGAGTAGTGTACGGCTATCTCTACGCGCCACATTTTACGCCATGCAATTCTGATGTGCCATTTGTGAGAACGGAATTGTTGCGCCGGGGGGGTACGCGTTCACTGGGTGCGTGGCTGCGCTCACAGCTGCCGGCGCACTCTCGTGACCTCCGGTGAGGGTTTCATCGAGATTATCATGCCTGCCAGTAGTGTACGGCTACCTCTACGCACCGCATTTTATGCCACGCAATCTTGACGTGCCATTTATGAGAACGGAATAGTTGCGTCGGGGGGGTACGCATTTACTGGGTGCGTGGCTGCGCTCACAGCTGCCGGTGCACTCTCGGGACCTCCGGTGAGGGTTTCATCATGATTTTCGCACCTGGCAGTAGTGTACGGATACCTCTACGTGCCGCATTTTACGCCACACAATTGTGACGTGCCATTTGTGAGAACGGAATTGTTGCGCCGGGGGGGTACGCGTTCAATGGGTGTGTGGCTGCGCTCACAGCTGCCAGCGCACTCTCGGGACCTCCGGTGAGGGTTTCATCGAGATTATCACACCTGCCAGTAGTGTACAGCTACCTCTACGTGCCGCATTTTACGCCATGCAATTCTGACGTGCCATTTGTGAGAACGAAATTGTTGTGCCGGGGGGGTACGCGTTCACTGGGTGCGTGGCTGCGCTCACAGCTGCCGGCACACTCTTGGAACCTCCTGTGAGGGTTTCATCGAGATCATCACACGTGGCAGTAGTGTACGGCTATTTCTACGTGCCGCATTTTACACCACGCAATTCTGACATGCCATTTGTGAGAACGGAATTGTTTCGTCGCGGGGTACGGGTTCACTGGGTGCGTGGCTGCGCTCACAGCTGGCGGCGCACTCTCGGGACCTCCGGTGAGGATTTCATCAAGATTATCACACCTGGCAGTAGTGTACGGCTACCTCTACGCGCCGCATTTTACGCCACGCAATTCTAACTTGCCACTTGTGAGAACAGAATTGTTGCACCGGGGGGGTACGCATTCATTGGGTGCCTGGCTGCGCTCACAGCTGCTGGCGCACTCTCGGGACCTCCGGTGAGGGTTTTATCGAGATTTTCACACCTGGGAGTAGTGTACGGCTATCTCTACACGCCGCATTTTACGCCCTGCAATTCTGATATGCCATTTGTGAGAACGGAATTGTTGCGCCGGGGGGGTACGCGTTCACTGGGTGCGTGGCTACGCTCACAGCTGCCGGCGCACTCTCGGGACCTCCAGTGAGGGTTTCATCGAGATTATCATGCCTGGCAGTGATGGATGGCTACCTCTACGTGCCGCATTTTACGCCACACAATTCTGACATGCCATTTGTGAGAACGGAATTGTTGTGCCGGGGGGGTATGCGTTCACTGGGTGCATGGCTGCGCTCACAGCTGCCGGCGCACTCTTAGGACCTCCTGTGAGGGTTTCATCGAAATTATCACACGTTGGCACTAGTGTACGGCTACCTCTACGTGCCGCATTTTTCACCACGCAATTCTGACGTGCCATTTGTGAGAACGGAATTGTTGCGCCGGGGGGGTACGCGTTCACTGGGTGCGTGGCTGCGCTCACAGCTGCCGGCGCACTCTCGGGACCTGCGGTGAGGGTTTCATCAAGATTATAACACCTGGCAGTAGTGGACGGCTACCTCTACGCGCCGCATTTTACGCCACATAATTCTGACTTGCCATTTGTGAGAACAGAATTGTTGCACCAGGGAGGTACGCATTCACTGGGTTCCTGGCTGCGCTCACAGCTACCGGCACACTCTCGGGACCTCCGGTGAGGGTTCCATCGAGTTTATCACACCTGGCGGTAGTGTATGGCTACCTCTACATGCCGCATTTTACGCCATGCAATTCTGACGTGCCATTTGTGAGAACGGAACTGTTGCGCCGGGGGGTACGCGTTCACTGGGTGCGTGGCTGTGCTCACAGCTGCCGGCGTACTCTCGGGACCTCCGGTGAGGATTTCATCGAGATTATCACACCTGGGAGTAGTGTACGGCTACCTCTACGCGCCACATTTTATGCCATGCAATTCTGATGTGCCATTTGTGAGAACAGAATTGTTGCGTCGGGGGGGTACGCGTTCACTGGGTGCGTGGCTGCGCTCACAGCTGCCGGCGCACTCTCGGGACCTCCGGTGAGGGTTTCATCGATATTATCACGCCTGGCAGTAGTGTACGGCTACCTCTACGCACCGCGTTTTACGCCACGTAATTTTGATGTGCCATTTGTGAGAACGGAATTGTTGCGCCGGGGGGATACGCGTTCACTGGGTACGTGGCTGCGCTCACAGCTGCCGGTGCACTCTCGGGACCTCCAGTGAGGATTTCATCAAGATTATCACACCTGGCAGTAGTGTACGGCTACCTCTACGCGCCGCATTTTACGCCACGCAATTTGACGTGCCATTTGTGAGAACGCAATGGTTGCGCCGGGGGGTACGCGTTCACTGGGTGCGTGGCTGCGCTCACAGCTGCCGGCGCACTCTCGGGACCTCCGGTGAGGGTTTCATCACGATTTTCGCACCTGGCAGTAGTGTACGGATACCTCTACGTGCCGCATTTTACGCCACACAATTCTGACGTGCCATTTGTGAGAACGGAATTGTTGCGCCGGGGGGGTACGCGTTTAATGGGTGTGTGGCTGCGCTCACAGCTGCCAGCGCACTCTCGGGACCTCCGGTGAGGGTTTCATCGAGATTATCACACCTGCCAGTAGTGTACAGCTACCTCTACGTGCCGCATTTTACGCCATGCAATTCTGACGTGCCATTTGTGAGAACGGAATTGTTGCGCCGGGGGGGTACGCGTTTAATGGGTGTGTGGCTGCGCTCACAGCTGCCAGCGCACTCTCGGGACCTCCGGTGAGGGCTTCATCGAGATTATCACACCTGCCAGTAGTGTACAGCTACCTCTACGTGCCGCATTTTACGCCATGCAATTCTGACGTGCCATTTGTGAGAACGAAATTGTTGTGCCGGGGGGGTACGCGTTCACTGGGTATGTGGCTGCGCTCACAGCTGCCGGCGCACTCTCGGGACCTCCGGTGAGGGTTTCATCAAGATTATCACACCTGGCAGTAGTGTATGGCCACCTCTATGCACCGCATTTTACGCCACGCAATTCCGATTCGATATTTGTGAGAGCGGAATTGTTGTGCCGGGGGGGGGTACAAGTTCACTGGGTACGTGGCTGCGCTCACAGCTGCCGATGCACTCTCGGGACCTCCGGTGAGGGTTTCATTGAGATTATCACATCTGGTAGTAGTGTACGACTACATCTACGCGCTGCATTTTACGCCAAGCAATTCTGACTTGCAGTGAGAACGGAATTGTTATGCAGAGAAGGTACGCGTTCATTGGGTGCGTGGCTTCGCTCACAGCGGCCGGCGCACTCTCGGGACCTCTGGTGAGGGTTTCATCAAGATTATCACACCTGGCAGTATTGTACGGCTACCTCTACGCACCGCATTTTACACCTCGCAATTCTTACATGCCATTTGTGAGAACGGAATTGTTGCGCCGGGGGGGGGTACGCGTTCACTGGGTGTGTGGCTGCGCTCACAGCTGCCGGCCCACTCTCAGGACCTCCGGTGAGGGTTTCATTGAGATTATCATACCTGGCAGTAGTGTACGACTACCTCTACGCACCGCATTTTACGCCACACAATTCTGACGTGCCATTTGTGAGGACAGAACTGTTGCGCCGGGGGGGTACGCGTTCACTGGGTGCGTGGCTGCACTCACAGCTGCCGGCGCACTCTCGAGACCTCCAGTGAGGGTTTCATTGAGATTATCACACCTGGCAGTAGTGTACCGCTACCTCTATGCGCCGCATTTTCTGCCACGCAATTCTGACGTACCATTTGTGAGAACACAATTGTTGCGCGGGGGGGTACGCGTTCACCTGGTGCGTGGCTATGCTCACAGCTGCCGGCGCAATCTCGGGACCTCTGGTGAGGGTTTCATCGAGATTATCCTACCTGGCAGTAGTGTACGGCTACCTCTACATGCCTCATTTTAAGCCACACAGTTCTGACGTGCCATTTGTGAGAACGGAATTGTTGCGCCGGGGGGGTACGCGTTCACTGGGTGCGTGGCTGCGCTCACAGGTGCCGGGGCACTCTCTGGACCTCCAATGAGGGTTTCATCAAGATTATCACACCTGGCAGTAGTGTACGGCTACCTCTACGTGCCGCATTTTACGCCACACAATTCTGACTTGCCATTTGTGAGAATAGAATTGTTGCACCGGAAGGGTACGCGTTCACTGGGTGCGTGGCTGCGCTCACAGCTGCCAGTGCACTCTCGGGATCTCCGGTGAGGGTTTCATCGAGATTATCACACCTGGTAGTAGTGTACGGCTACCTCTATGCGCCACATTTTACGCCACACAATTCTGACGTGCCATTTGTGAGAACGGAATTGTTGCGCCGGGGGGGTACACGTTTACTGGGTGCGTGGCTGCGCTCACAGCGGCCGGCGCACTCTCGGGACCTCCGGTGAGGGTTTCATCAAGATTATCACGCCTGGCAGTAGTGTACAGCTACCTCTACGTGCCACATTTTACGCCACGCAATTCTGGCGTGCCATTTGTGAGAACAAAATTATTGCGCCGGGGGGGGACGCGTTCACTGAGTTCGTGGCTGCGCTCACAGCTGCCGGCGTACTCTCGGGACCTCCGGTGAGGGTTTCATTGAGATTATCACACCTGGCAGTAGTGTACGGCTACCTCTATGCACCGCATTCTACGCCACGCAATTTTGACGTGCCATTTGTGAGAACGTAATTGTTGCGCCGGGGGGATACGCGTTCACTGGGTGCGTGGCTGCGCTCACAGCTGCCGGCGTACTCTCGGGACCTCTGGTGAGGGTTTCATCGAGATTATCCTACCTGGCAGAAGTGTACGGCTACCTCTACACCCCTCATTTTAAGCCACACAGTTCTGACGTGCCATTTGTGAGAACGGAATTGTTGTGCCGGGGGGGTACGCGTTCACTGGATGCGTGGCTACGCTCACAACGGCCGGCGCACTCTCGGGACCTCCGGTGAGGGTTTCATCAAGATTATCACGCCTGGCAGTAGTGTACAGCTCCCTCTACGTGCCACATTTTACGCCACGCAATTCTGACGTGCCATTTGTTAGAACGGATATGTTGCGCCCGAGGGGTACGCGTTCACTGGGTGCGTGGCTGCGCTCACAGCTGCCGGCGCACTCTCGGGACCTCCGGTGAGGGTTTCATCAAGATTGTCACACCTGGCAATAGTGTACGGCTACCTCTACGCGCCACATTTAACGCCACGCAATTCGGACGTGCCATTTGTGAGAACAGAATTGTTGCGCCGGGGGGGGTACGCGTTCACTGGGTGTGTGGCTGCGCTCACAGCTGCCGGCACACTCTCGGGACCTCCGGTGAGGGTTTCATCAAGATTATCACACCTGGCAGTAGTGTACGGCTACCTCTACGCGCCGCATTTGACGCCACGCAATTCTGACGTGCCATTTGTGAGAACGGAATTGTTGCGCCGGGGGGGTACGCGTTCACTGGGTGCGTGGCTGCGCTCTCAGCGGCCGGCGTACTCTCGGGACCTTCGGTGAGGGATTCATCAAGATTATCACGCCTGGCAGTAGTGTACAGCTACCTCTATGTGCCGCATTTTACAACACGCAATTCTGAGGTGCAATTTGTGAGAACGGAATTATTGCGCCCGGGGAGGTACGCGTTCACATGGTTCCTGGCTGCGCTCACAGCTGCCGGCGCACTCTCGGGACCTTCGGTGAGGGTAACATCAAGACTATCACACCTGGCAGTAGTGTACGGCTACCTCTACGCGCCGCATTTTTCGCCACACAATTCTGACGTGCCATTTGTTAGAACGGAATTGTTGCGCCGGGGGACTACGCGTTCTTTGGGTGCGTGACTGCGCTCACAGCTGCCGGCGCACTCTCGGGACCTTCGGTGAGGGTTTCATCGAGATTATCACACCTGGTAGTAGTGTACGGCTGCCTCTACGCGCCGCATTTTACACCACACAATTCTGACCTGCCATTTGTGAGAACGGAAGTGTTGCACCGGGGGGGTACGCGTTCACTGGGTGCGTGGCTGCGCTCACAGCTGCCGGCACACTCTCGGGACCTCCGGTGAGGGTTTCATCGAGATTATCACACCTGGCAGTAGTGTACGGCTACCTCTACGTGCCGCATTTTACGTCACGCAATTCTGACGTGCCATTTGTGAGAATGGAATTGTTGCGTCGGGGTGGGGTACACGTTCACTGGGTGCGTGGCTGCGCTCACAGCTGCCGGCGCACTCTCGGGACCGCCGGTGAGGGTTTCATCGAGATTATTACACGTGACAGTAGTGTACAGCTACCTCTACGTGCCGCATTTTATGCCACACAATTCTGACGTGCCATTTCTGAGAACGAAATTGTTGCGCCGGGGGAGTACACGTTCACTGGATGCGTGGCTGCGCTCACAGCTGCCGGCGCACTCTCGAGACCTGCGTTGAGGGTTTCATCGAGATTATCACACCTGGCAGTAGTGTACGGCTACCTCTACGCGCCGCATTGTACGCCACAGAATTCTGACGTGCCATTTGTGAGAACGGAATTGTTGCGCCGGGAGGGTATGCATTCAGTGGGTGCATGGCTGCGCTCACAGATGCCGGCGTACTCTCGGGACCTCCGGTGAGGGTTTCATTGAGATTATCCCACCTGGCAGTAGTGTATGGCTACCTCTACACGCCTCATTTTACGCCACACAATTCTGACGTGCCATTTGTGAGAACGGAATTGTTGCGCGGGAGGGGTACGCGTTCACTAGGTGCGTGGCTGTGCTCACAGCGGCCGGCGCACTCTCGGGACCTCCGGTGAGGGTTTCATTGAGATTATCACACCTTGGAGTAGTGTACGGCTATCTCTACGCGCCGCATTTTACGCCATGCAATTCTGATGTTCCATTTGTGAGAACGGAATTGTTGCGCCGGGGGGGTACGCGTTCACTGGGTGCGTGGCTGCGCTCACAGCTGCCGGCGCACACTCGGGACCTCCGGTGAGGGTTTCATCAAGATTATCACGCCTGGCAGTAGTGTACAGCTACCTCTACGCGCCGCATTTTACGCCACACAATTTTGACGTGCCATTTGTGAGAACAGAATTGTTGCGCCGGGGGGGTACGCGTTCACTGGGTGCGTGGCTGCGCTCACAGCTGCCGGCGCACTCTCGGGACCTCTGGTGAGGGTTTCATCGAGATTACCACACCTACAAGTAGTGTACGGCTACCTCTACGTGCTGCATTTTACACCACACAATTCCGACGTGCAATTTGTGAGAACGGAATTGTTGCGCCGGGGGGGTACGCGTTCACTGGGTGCGTGGCTGCGCTCACAGCTGCCGGCGTACTCTCGGGACCTGCGGTTCAGGGTTTCATCAAGATTATCACACCTGGCAGTAGTGGACGGCTACCTCTACGTGCCGCATTTTATGCCACACAATTCTGACTTGCCATTTGTGAGAACAGAATTGTTGCACCGGGGAGGTACGCATTCACTGGGTGCCTGGCTACGCTCACAGCTACCGGCGTACTCTCGGGACCTCCGGTGAGGGTTTCATCGAGATTATCACACCTGGCAGTAGTGTATGGCTACCTCTACATGCCGCATTTTACGCCATGCAATTCTGACGTGCCATTTGTGAGAACGGAACTGTTGCGCCGGGGGGTACGCGTTCACTGGGTGCGTGGCTGCGTTCATAGCTGTCGGCGTACTCTCGGGACCTCCGGTGAGGATTTCATCAAGATTATCACACCTGGGAGTAGTGTACGACTACCTCTACGCGCCACATTTTATGCCATGCAATTCTGATGTGCCATTTGTGAGAACAGAATTGTTGCGCCGGAGGGGTACGCGTTCACTGGGTGCGTGGCTACGCTCACAGCTGCCGGCGCACTCTCGGGACCTCCGGTGAGGGTTTCATTGATATTATCACGCCTGGCAGTAGTGTAAAGCTACCTCTACGCACCGCGTTTTACGCCACGTAATTTTGATGTGCCATTTGTGAGAACAGAATTGTTGCGCCGGGGGGATACGCGTTCACTGGATACGTGGCTGCGCTCACAGCTGTCGGTGCACTCTCGGGACCTCCAGTGAGGATTTCATCAAGATTATCACACCTGGCAGTAGTGTACGGCTACCTCTACGCGCCGCATTTTACGCCACGTAATTCTGACGTGCCATTTGTGAGAACGGAATTGTTGCGCCAGGGGGTATGCGTTCACTGAGTGCGTGGCTGCGCTCACAGCTGCCGGCGCACTCTCGGGACCTCCGGTGAGGGTTTCATCGAGATTATCACACCTGGCAGTAGTGTACAGCTACCTCTATGTGCCGCATTTGACGCCACGCAATTCTGACGTGCCATTTGTGCGAACGGAATTGTTGCACCGGGGGGTAAACGTTCATTAGGTGCGTGGCTGCGCTCACAGCTGCCGGCGCATTCTCGGGACCTCCGGTGAGGGTTTCATCGAGATTATCACACCTGGCAGTAGTGTACGGCTACCTCTACGTGCCGCATTTGAGGCCATGCAATTCTGACGTGCCATTTGTGCAAACGGAATTGTTGCACTGGGGGGTAAACGTTCATTGGGTGCGTCGCTGCGCTCACAGCTGCCGGCGCATTCTCGGGACCTTCAGTGAGGGTTTCATCGAGATTATCACACCTGGCAGTAGTGTACGGCTACCTTTATGTGCCGCATTTTACGCCACGCAATTGTGACATGCCATTTGTGAGAACGGATCTGTTGCACCGGGGGGGTACACGTTCACTGGGTACGTGGCTGCGCTCACAGCTGCCGATGCACTCTCGGGACCTCCGGTGAGGGTTTCATCGAGATTATCACACCTGGCAGTAGTGTACGACTACATCTACGCGCCGCATTTTATGCCAAACAATTCTGACTTGCAGTGAGAACGGAATTGTTGCGCAAAGAAGGTACGCGTTCACTGGGTGCGTGGCTTCGCTCACAGCGGCCGGCGCACTCTCGGGACCTCCGGTGAGGGTTTCATCAAGATTATCACACCTGGCAGTAGTGTACGGCTACCTCTACGCACTGCATTTTACGCCCACAATTCTGACGTGTCATTTGTGAGAACGGAACTGTTGCGCCGAGGGGGTACGCGTTCACTGGGTGCGTGGCTGCACTCACAGCTGCCGGCGCACTCTCGGGACCTCCGGTGAGGGTTTCATTGAGATTATCACACCTGGCAGTACTGTACGGCTACCTCTATGCGCCGCATTTTCCGCCACGCAATTCTGACGTGCCATTTGTGAGAACGCAATTGTTGCGCCGGGGGGGTACGCGTTCACTGGGTGTGTGGCTGCGCTCACAGCTGCCGGTGCACTCTCGGGACCTCTGGTGAGGGTTTCATCGAGATTATCCTACCTGGCAGTAGTGTACAGCTACCTCTACACGCCTCATTTTAAGCCACACAGCTCTGACGTGCCATTTGTGAGAACGGAATTGTTGCGCCGGGGGGGTACGCGTTCACTGGGTGCGTGGCTGCGCTCACAGGTGCCGGTGCACTCTCGGGACCTCCAGTGAGGATTTCATCAAGATTATCACACCTGGCGGTAGTGTACCGCTACCTCTACGTGCCGCATTTTACGCCACGCAATTCTGACGTAGCATTTGTGAGAATAGAATTGTTGCACCGGGGGGGTACGCGTTCACTGGGTGCGTGGCTGCGCTCACAGCTGCCGGCGCACTCTCGGGACCTCCGGTGAGGGTTTCATCGAGATAATCACACCTGGCTGTAGTGTACGGCTGCCTCTATGCGCCGCATTTTACGCCACGCAATTCTGACCTGCCATTTGTGAGAACGGAATTGTTGCACTGGGGGGGTACGCATTCACTGGGTGCGTGGCTGCGCTCACAGCTGCCGACGCACTCTCGGGATCTCCGGTGAGGGTTTCATCGAGATTATCACACCTGGCAGTAGTGTACGGCTACCTCTACGCGCCGCATTATACGCCACACAATTCTGACATGCCATTTGTGAGAACGGAATTGTTATGCCGGGGGGGTACGCGTTCACTGGGTGCGTGGCTGCGCTCACAGCGGCCGGCGCACTCTCGGGACCTCCGGTGAGGGTTTCATCAAGATTATCACGCCTGGCAGTAGTGTACAGCTACCTCTACGTGCCGTATTTTACGCCACGCAATTCTGACGTGCCATTTGTGAGAACAAAATTATTGCGCCGGGGGGGTACGCGTTCACTGGGTTTGTGGCTGCGCTCACAGCTGCCGGCACACTCTCGGGACCTCCGGTGAGGGTTTCATTGAGATTATCACACCTGGCAGTAGTGTACGGCTACCTCTATGCACCGCATTTTACGCCACGCAATTCTGACGTGCCATTTGTGATAATGCAATTGTTGGGCCGGGGGGATACGCGTTCACTGGGTGCGTGGCTGCGCTCACAGCTGCCGGCGCACTCTCGGGACCTCTGGTGAGGGTTTCATCCAGATTATCCTACCTGGCAGAAGTGTACGGCTACCTCTACACCCCTCATTTTAAGCCACACAGTTCTGACGTGCCATTTGTGAGAACGGAATTGTTCCGCCGGGGGGGGGTACGCGTTCACTGCATGCGTGGCTACGCTCATAACGGCCGGCGCACTCTCGGGACCTCCGGTGAGGGTTTCATCAAGATTATCACACCTGGCAGTAGTGTACGGCTACCTCTACTCGCCGCATTTTATGCCACGCAATTCTGACGTGCCATTTGTGAGAACGGAATTGTTGCGCCGGGAGGGTATGCATTCACTGGGTGCATGGCTGCGCTCACAGATGCCGGCGTACTCTCGGGACCTCCGGTGAGGGTTTCATCGAGATTATCCCACCTGGCAGTAGTGTACGGCTACCTCTACACGCCTCATTTTACGCCACACAATTCTGATGTGCCATTTGTGAGAACGGAATTGTTGCGCGGGAGGGGTACGCATTCACTGGGTGCGTGGCTGTGCTCACAGCGGCCGGCGCACTCTCGGGACCTCCAGTGAGGGTTTCATCGAGATTATCACACCTGGCAGTAGTGTACGGCTACCTCTATGTGCAGCATTTTACGCCACGCAATTCTGACGTGCCATTTGTGAGAACGGAATTGTTGCGCTTGGGGGGTATGCGTTCACTGGGTGTGTGGCTGGGCTCACAGCTACCGGCGCACTCTCGGGACCTCCGGTGAGGGTTTCATCGAGATTATCACACCTGGCAGTAGTGTACGGCTACCTCTACGTGCCGCATTTTACGTCACGCAATTCTGACGTGCCATTTGTGAGAACGGAATTGTTGCGCCGGGGGGGGGGGG
>SZWC01000310.1:406561-418178 GCA_023375785.1 Penium margaritaceum | reverse complement strand
GGGGGGGGGTCCTATCACGCCGTAAGGGCTGGGCCAGAAGGCCGAAGGCCAGAAGGCCGTTTGGGGGCAGACGGCCCCGGGCTCGGTGAGCCAAGCAAAAGAACAAGGACAAGGGGGGGGGGTTGGCCAAAGGCCGAAAGCAGCAAAGCAGAGTCCACGTGTCACAGTCCACAGTCCAAAGTCTAGAGTCTAGATCTAGGACTAGACATACAGCCTAACCCTAATGCCAAAGGCCCGGACGTCTAGGAGTGAGATCCGAGGGCCCGGAGGAGGAGCCGGGTCCGCGCGCCAGAGGCCGCGGGCAGGCGGCAGGTCGGAGCGAGGGATACGGGGGCCCGAGGTAGGAGCGGAGAGCGGGCACACGGGACGAGGAGGCCGAGGCCGGGCCAGAGGCAGGGAGGACGAGAAGAGGAACGAACCTGCAGCAGATAACACAAAAACAAACAGAACGTGAGGGAAGGGAAAGAGAAAAGAAAGGAAAAGGAAAATGAGCTGGAACGAGACAGAGAGGGCGAAAAACGGGAGTAGGGGAGAAGGGAAGAGCAGGGGAGGGGTTGGAACAACAGGGGGGCCCCGACAGGGGCAGACCTGGAGGAGGGGAAGCGGGCCGGAACGACAGGTCGAGGACGGGGACCACGACCGCGGACGGCACCCGCGAGGACGACGACGAGACCGGGGAACAGCGGCCGATGGAAGACTGCGGAAGCGGAAGCGGAGGGCGGAAACTGACGACGGCGGCGACAGCAGACGGCGGAAGCGGAAGCGGATGGCGGAAGCGGACGGCGGAAGCGGAAACGGAGGAAGCCACAGGCCCTCAATGGCTTGATGCCATGTTGATCAGGGTGAGGTCAGCGGGGAGAGACAGGTGGAGGAGAGTGGAGGGGGCGGGTGGTGGGAGAGCTCGGGAGTTAGTCGCGGGACTAACTGTCCCGCTTTTCTTGTGAGAGACGCGGAGGGCTCTCGAAACCTGTGAGGGGGGAGAGCTCTCGAGAGCTGTGAGGGGGGTTCGCTCTCGAGAATTGTGAGGGAGGGATCGAGCAGTTGGAGACTTAGACAGATGGAAGATAGATCGAGAGTGAAAATATGTTAGACGAATTGAAAAGTGAGCTTGACGGGGGAGCGAGTGTGACCCCTATCGGGTCGCCCTCGCTCCCCAGACTGCGGTTCGCCCTAAAGTGTGGCGAACCACCTAAGGGGTGCANGCTCGGGAGTTAGTCGCGGGACTAACTGTCCCGCTTTTCTTGTGAGAGACGCGGAGGGCTCTCGAAACCTGTGAGGGGGGAGAGCTCTCGAGAGCTGTGAGGGGGGTTCGCTCTCGAGAATTGTGAGGGAGGGATCGAGCAGTTGGAGACTTAGACAGATCGAAGATAGATCGAGAGTGAAAATACGTTAGACGAATTGAAAAGTGAGCTTGACGGGGGAGCGAGTGTGACCCCTATCGGGTCGCCCTCGCTCCCCAGACTGCGGTTTGCCCTAAAGTGTGGCGAACCACCTAAGGGGTGCATAGGGTCTCTACGCGCACAATGTCTCATGCGACCCAGACGGGGTGACGCAGCGAGGCCTACGTCTCGTAAGAAGTCAGCACGAACAAAGAAATGAGACTAAACTAGGCTAGCTAACGCAAGTAGACACAGAAATGTTTGCTACTTTAACACCGGTGCACTCTCGGGACCTCCTGTGACGGTTTCATTAAGATTCTAACACCTGGCAGTAGTGTACGGCTACCTCTACGTGCTGCATTTTTCGCCACGTAATTCTGACGTGCCATTTGTGAGAACGGAATTGTTGCGCCGGGGGGGGTACGCGTTCACTTGGTGCGTGGCTGCGCTCACAGCTGCCGGCGCACTCTCGGGACCTCCGGTGAGGGTTTCATCGAGATAATCACACCTGGCAGTAGTGTACGACTACCTCTACATGCCGCATTTAACGCAACACAATTCTGACGTGCCATTTGTGAGAACGGAATTGTTGCGCCGGGGGGGTACGCGTTCATTGGGTGCGTGGCTGCGCTCACAGCTGCCGGCGCACTCTCGCGACCTCCGGTGAGGGTTTCATCGAGATTATCACACCTGGAAGTAGTGTACGGCTACCTCTACGCACCGCATTTTAGGCCACGCAATTCTGACGTGCCATTTGTGAGAACAAAATTGTTGCGCCGGGGGGGGTACGCGTTCACTGGGTACGTGGCTGCGCTCACAGCTGCCGGCGCACTCCCGGGACCTCCGGTGAGGGTTTCATTCAGATTATAACACCTGGCAGTAGTGCACGGCTACCTCTACGCGTCGCATTTTACGCCACGCAATTATGAAGTGCCATTTGTGAGAACGGAATTGTTGCACCGAGGGGGTACGCGTTCACAGGGTGCGTGGCTGCGCTCACAGCTGCCGGTGCACTCTCGAGACCTCCGGTGAGGGTTTCATCAAGATTATCACACCTGGCAGTAGTGTACGGCTACCTCTACGTGCCGCATTTTACGCCACGCAATTCTGACGTGCCATTTGTGAGAACGGAGTTGTTGCACCGGGAGGGTACGCGTTCACTGGGTGCGTGGCTGCGCTCACAGTTGCCGGCGCACTCTCGGGACCTCCGGTGAGGGTTTCATCAAGATTATCACACCTGGCAGTAGTGTACGGCTACCTCTACGTGCTGCATTTTACGCCACGGAATTCTGACGTGCCATTTGTGATAACGGAATTGTTGCGCCGGGGGGGTACGAGTTCACTGGGTGCTTGGCTGCGCTCACAGCTGCCGGCGCACTCTCAGGACCTCCGGTGCGGGTTTCATCGAGATTATCACACCTGGCAGTAGTGTACGGCTACCTCTATGCGCCGCATTTTATGCCACGCAATTCTAACGTGCCATTTGTGAGAACGGAATTGTTGCGCCGGGGGGGTACGCATTCACTGGGTACGTGGCTGCGCTCACAGCTGCCGGCGCACTCTCGGGACCTCCGGTGAGGGTTTCATCGAGATTATCACACCTAGATGTAGTGTACGGCTAACTCTACGCACCGCGTTTTACTCTACGCAATTCTGACGTGCCATTTGTGAGAACGGAACTGTTGCGCCGGGGGAGTACGCGCTCAGTGGGTGCGTGGCTGCGCTCACAGCTGCTGGCGCACTCTCGGGACCTCCGGTGAGGATTTCATCAAGGTTATCATACCTAGCAGTAGTCTACGGCTACCTCTACGCGCCGCATTGAACACCACGCAATTCTGACGTGCCATTTGTGAGAACGGAATTGTTGCGCCGGGGGGTACGCGTTCACTTGGTGCGTGGCTGCGCTCACAGCTGCCGGCGCACTCTCGGGACCTCCGGTGAGGGTTTCATCGAGATTATCACACCTGGCAGTAGTGTACGGCAAACTCTACGCGCCGCGTTTTACTCTACGCAATTCTGACGTGCCATTTGTGAGAACGGAACTGTTGCGATGGGGGAGTACGCGCTCAGTGGATGCGTGGTTGCGCTCACAGCTGCCGGCACACTCTCGGGACCTCCGGTGAGGGTTTCATCGAGGTCATCATACCTAGCAGTAGTGTACGGCTCCCTCTACGCGCCGCATTGTACGCCACACAATTCAGACGTGCCATGTGTGAGAACAGAATTGTTGCGCCGAGGGGGGGGGGATACGCGTTCACTGGGTGCGTGGCTGCGCTCACAGCTACCGGCGCACTCTCGGGACCTCCGGTGAGGGTTTCATCGAGGTCATCATACCTGGCAGTAGTGTACGGCACCCTCTACGCGCCGCATTGTACGCCACACAATTCAGACGTGCCATGTGTGAGAACAGAATTGTTGCGCCGAGGGGGGGGGGATACGCGTTCACTGGGTGCGTGGCTGCGCTCACAGCTACCGGCGCACTCTCGGGACCTCCGGTGAGGGTTTCATCGAGATTATCACACCTGGCAGTAGTGTACGGCTACCTATTTGTGCCACATTTTACACCGTGTAATTCTAACGTGCCATTTGCGAGAACGGAATTGTTGCGCCGGGGGGGTACACGTTCACTGGGTGTGTGGCTGCGCTCACAGCTACCGGCGCACTCTCGGGACCTCCAGTGAGGGTTTCATCAAGATTATTTCACCTGGCAGTAGTGTACGGCTACCTCTACGCGTCGCATTTTACGCCACGTAATTCTGACGTGCCATTTGTGAGAACGGAATTGTTGCGCTGGAGGGGTACGCGTTCACTGGGTGCGTGGCTGCGCTCACAGCTGCTGGCGGACTCTCGGTACCTCCGGTGAGGGTTTCATTGAGATTATCACACCTGACAGTAGTGTACAGCTACCTCTACGTGCCGCATTTTACGCCACGCAATTCTGACATGCCATTTGTGAGAATGGAATTGTTGCGCCGGAGGGGTACGCGTTCACTGGGTGCGTGGCTACGCTCATAGCTGTCGCTGCACTCTCGGGACCTCCGGTGAGGGTTTCATCAAGATTATCATACCTGGCAGTAGTATACGGCTATCTCAACGCACCGCATTTTACGCCACGCAATTCTGACGTGCCATTTGTGAGAACGGAATTGTTGCGCCGGGGGGGTACGCGTTCACTGGGTGCATGGCTATGCTCACAGCTGCCGGCGCACTCTCGCGACCTCCGGTGAGGGTTTCATGGAGATTATCACACCTGGCAGTAGTGTACGGCTACCTCTACGTGCCGCATTTTACGTTACGCAATTCTCACATGCCATTTGGGAGAACAAAATTGTTGCGCCGGGGGGTACGCGTTCACTGGGTGCGTGGCTGTGCTCACAGCTGCCGGCGCACTCTCGGGACCTCCGGTGAGGGTTTCATCGAGATTATCACACCTGGCAGTAGTGTACGGCTACCTCTACGTGCCGCATTTTACGCCACGTAATTCTGACGTACCATTTGTGAGAACAAAATTGTTGCGCCGGGGGGGTACGCGTTCACTGGGTGCGTGGCTGCGCTCACAGCTGCCGGCGCACTCTCGAGACCTCCGGTGAGGGTTTCATCGAGATTATCACACCTGGCAGTTGTGTACGGCTACCTCTACGCACCGCATTTTACGCCACACAATTCTGACGTGCCATTTGTGAGAACGGAATTGTTGCGCCGGGGGGTACGCGTTCACTGGGTACGTGGCTGCGCTCATAGCTTCCAGCGCACTCTCGGGACCTCGGGTGAGGGTTTTATCGAGATTATCACACCTGGCAGTAGTGTACGGCTACCTCTATGCACCGCATTTTACGCCACGCAATTCTGACGTGCCTTTTGTGAGAACGGAATTGTTGCACCGGGGGGTATGCATTCACTGGGTGTGTGGCTGCGCTCACAGCTGCCGGTGCACTCTCGGGACCTCCGGTGAGGGTTTCATCAAGATTATCACACCTGGCAGTAGTGTACAGCTACCTCTACGCTCCGCACTTTACGCCACGCAATTCTGACGTGCCATTTGTGAGAACGGAATTGTTGCGCCGGGGGGGGAAGCGTTCACTGGGTGCGTCGCTGCGCTCAGAGCTGCCGGCGCACTCTCGGGACCTCCGGTGAGGGTTTCATCGGGATTATCACACCTGGGAGTAGTGTACGGCTACCTCTACGCGCCTCATTTTACGCTACGTAATTCTGACGTGCCATTTGTGAGAACGGAATTGTTGCGCCGGGAGGGGTACGCGTTCACTGGGTGCGTGACTGCGCTCACAGCGGCCGGCACACTCTCGGGACCTCCGGTGATTGTTCTATCAAGATTATCACACCTGGCAGTAGTGTACGGCTACCTCTACGCGCCGCATTTTACGCCACGCAATTCTGACGTGCCATTTGTGAGAACGGAATTGTTGCGCCGGGGGGGTACGCGTTCACTGGATGCGTGGCTGTGCTCACAGCTGCCGGCGCACTCTCGGGACCTCCGGTGAGGGTTTCATTGAGATTATCACACCTGGCAGTAGTGTACGGCTACCTCTACGCGCCGCATTTTACGCTACGTAATTCTGATGTGCCATTTGTGAGAACGGAATTGTTGCGCCAGGAGGGGTATGCGTTCACTGGGTGCGTGACTGCGCTCAGAGCGGCCGGCGCACTCTCGGGACCTCCGGTGAGGGTTTTATCAAGATTATCACACCTGGGAGTAGTGTACGGCTACCTTTACGCGCCGCATTTCACGCCACGTAATTCTGATGTGCCATTTGTGAGAACGGAATTGTTGCCCCGGGGGGGTACGCGTTCACTGGATGCGTGGCTGCGCTCACAGCTGCCGGCGCACTCTCGGGACCTCCGGTGAGGGTTTCATCAAGATTATCACACCTGGCAGTAGTGTACGTCTACCTCTACGCGCCGCATTTTACGCTACGCAATTCGGACGTGCCATTTGTGAGAACGGAATTGTTGCGCCGGGGAGGTACGCGTTCACTTGGTGCGTGACTGCGCTCACAGCTGCCGGCGCACTCTCGGGACCTCCGATGAGAGTTTCATCGAGATTATCACACCTGGCAGTAGTGTACGGCTACCTCTACGTGCCACATTTTACGCCACGCAATTCTGACGTGCCATTTGTGAGAACGGAATTGTTTTGCCGGGGGGGTACGCGTTCACTGGGTGCGTGGCTGCGCTCATTGCTGTCGGCGCACTCTCGGGACCTCCGGTGAGGGTTTCATCGAGATTATCACATGGTCACGCAATCGGGATTATACATTGTCTTTCTTTGTAACTACCAAAAGCCTACTCCTCCTTTCTTCGTTGTGGGGTACGTAAAAAATCATGGTGTTTCTGTTTCCCAGGTATCAGAGGAGGGATTCTACGTCACTTTTTTTCGTTGCCATTGTCACGAAAAGCATCATGTCACTTCCGTTAACAACGTCATATTTGGCACGGAATTGTTCTGTGTACGTCTGTTGTTACGGAGAACTAGTCACACATAGGAACACGACGACCATTACATGACTTCCGTTGACAGATATGTTTAGATCTCATAACAATTTGAATTCGGTTCGTGTCCTCAGTAATAGAACTGCGGAATGTACTTGCGTGTCGCAGAACAACGATGGATCTACTCTCTTTTCTGTGTGCTACTTTGCATTTGGCAACACTAGTCATCAACTTTCCTGTGTGACCATCTTCTTCCGAGATCCATGACGCCGGAACGTAGGCACACGATGCACGTTCGTTTTCATTCTCCAAAAAAATTGCGAAACGTACCGTACGACGTGCGATGACCGCCATTCGGCCGGCAGGCCTGCAGGCTGGCCGGCCCTGCAGGCCTGGTTTGTCTGGACCTGCCCACTATACTACACATTTTCAGGGCAAATGCGCTCCGCGCATTTGCCCTGAAAAAGAGGTCTCTAACTATGAATAGTAGAACACTATCCCAGACATGACTCATCTTGAGATGGGAAATGACATCGCTGCCTCACCATCAAGCGTACTCCTCTTTTAGCCTCATTCTCATTATTGGACATTTGTGCGCCGCCATACCTCGCCCGCTATGCCAGCTTCCAGCTAAAATTTTGAGGTTTAGCTAACGGACGTTGACTTACAGTACTTCTGCCATACCTGGATTCGCCGTTGAAATAAGGAAGGAAAAAGAATTTCAAGAAACCCCCCCTCGTAACATTTGAGGGTTTGGGGTTTTATGAAGGTTCAAGCACCTCCTAGGCTCCATGGTAGCAGGACCTGGAAGGTTTTCTTTCAATGCACCGTGGAGTGAAGTCTCCCAAAATGACTCGCACGTGTGAAAAAGCATTTCGGTAAAGTCAAAAGTGACCAGATATTCGACAAAATTCTGAGAGTCAACGGTACATGTCCTGTTTTCCCCAGTCGGCTATGGCGTCGTGCATAACCGCCCTTCTCATTAGGGCAGTTCAACCTAAGGGCCCCTTTCTGTCATGCGGCTGAACTCGAACGCCCTTTCTGCTCATTTGCCAGTAACAAGGCCCAAACCTTACCAACAATCTAGCCCTGCCGGCCAATGTCAGCGATGAAGGGTCCCTTAGGCTGTTTCCTACGTGTCGAACTCGTGCCAAATTGCATACAAACGCATGCGCAATTTGAAATGGAAAGTGAAAGGCACATCGATATTCTCTCGCCCCTTATGCTCCTTCACCAGGTTCGCGCACCAGCTTTTGTGACCGCAAGGCCCAAAGAGATCCAAATAGGCCATAGGCCTTTGACCTCTTTGAAGAGATCAAAGGCTTATGTTCATTTCGGTATGTCTTCGAGAGGTAGGTCTTAGTGTTGGACGACCTTTCTGAGTGGAATTCAAAGTTCTCCCAGTACAAAGTACCGACCGAATTCCTTCATAAACAGGCAGTCATCGATCAACAGCCACATCGGCAATATCGAATCGCAAGGGAAATCCAGGGGACCCTCTCGTGGGTCGCCGCTCAAATGCGGGCCTCAGGGCTGATGCCTATAAAAAGTACGTCGTCGTGTTGGGAGTCAGAAAGAACCTGTGTTGGTGTGCAAGCTGTAGAGCAGTGCTGTGTGTGCGCAGTCCTTTTGCACGATTGGCTTCAACCTGCTTGAGACTACAACTTGCGCAACACAAGTTATACAAGTTTCCGGGAGAAAGAACTTCGGTGTGGAGTCATTGGCTGTGCTTCACTGCACTTTCAGTTTGCTCTATATGTGCCATGCATCCAAATCCTTCGGTGCTGTGGGTGGGTGGGATAAGGTCGTCATCTGGTCTGAACACCTCTCAGGCATGTGCAACACTGCACTCCACCTGTGCCGTATATTGTGTGTGAGTCCTTCTTGGCCATTGTTGTTCATAAGAGTTGTTCAATCTCACCCACACGATGAGGAGTTTTTGGCATCCACACGCCCTTCTCTCTGCCGTGACCTGTTGTGGTTGGTGCACAAAGCATCAGTGGAACACAAACTGGCAAGTCCACGTACTCATCTTCCTATCCCTTTTTCCACCTTCAACTTTATTGCTACCAGGTGATGGAACTTGGTGAGGTTGGAGGAGGAGAGCATGAGGACTCCCTTCATGCAGCAGCACCTGCAACAACAGCAGCACAAGCAAAAATGATAGGGGACGCTCAAGGAACAGCCGCACTAGCACAGCAAGATCAGCAACAGCTACAGCCCAAGCAGGAGGAGCAGCAGTTGCTGGAACTGCAGCAGCAGGAACAGGAACAGCAGGAGCAGCAGCAGCAACAACATCTTGCTTGGGATGAAAGCCTCTTATCCAATCTTCCTGACGAAGTCCTCCACCGCATCTGCCGACTGCTTGCTCTGGAAGACCTGGTGCAGACGTGTGCAGCCAGCCATGACCTGCGTCGTCGTGCCTCTCACTGCCCGTCCCTCCCACACTGGATCTTCCTGCGTCTCTCGGAATCACATCCAATCTTCACACTACTTGCGCCGGGGGCGGTCACGAGCGTCGAATTCGTAGGCGGGGAAGAAGGCCCTCTGGATGGGGCCTCAGAGGAAGAGCCCAGGAGGCCGGAGCTGGCGAGGTCGGACGCATTCACCCCTCCCATCCTCGCATCGCCCCACGTTGCGTGCTTCGAGAAGGTCGTGTTCGATCGCTCTTGCATGGAGTCGAGTTCCTCCGGCAACTTGGCTCGCGAGATCATGGGGGGCCTTCGCGACGCCACCGAGCTCCAGTGTCCTCTAGGCTTGCTCCGCTGGGGCTCTGGCCTGGGCTCCGACAAGGACGGTGGAGACAACACAGCCAGTTTCTCCCTTGCTCACTGCCGCACCCATCTCACAAGCCTCCAGCTTATGGGGTACCAGGCAGGTGTGCTGGACGCACGGCAGCTGCGGGAGGATCTGGAGGGAGCAGCACGGCTGCTGCCATGCTTGAAGTTGCTGAATTTTGAGTTTCGGCGGATGATGGGCTTGCGGGAGCCTGTGGAAGCAGAGGCTTGGGTGGAATTCTCCCGCAAACTGGCCACAGGTCTGAGCAAGTTGGAGGTGCTCCATCTAAAGAATGCACCGCTGCGCATCCTGCAAGGCGTGACGTTGCCCGCCTTGCACTGCCTCAGGGAGCTCCGGCTGATCTGCTACACGATGCAGTTTGACTTTGGCGTGCTCGTGCCCCTGGCTTCACGATTTATGCCAAAACCGCCACGTTCCGTTACCCGGGGCTGCTCTCTAGCCTCCCACCGCTCCAGTTCCTCGACGTTTCCACCGGCGGGGAGGAGGGCGACGTCACGGAGGTGCCGGTGGGACTGCCGTCTCTGACCCACCTGGTGCTGATCCCTTTGGTGCTGGTGGGGGATCTCGGTGACTCGACGAGGGTCCGCGTGCTGAAGATCGTCAGCAAGCCTGGTTTGGAGAAATTGGACTTGCTGTGCTTCCGCCCTCTCGAGTGTCTTGAGCACGTGAAGCTCTGTGATGGCGCCCTCGAGTGGGGCGCGGACCTCACTCCCCTGTCGCACGTCCAAAGCATCAAGATTGAGAGGTTTCAGAGGAGGGACTTCCTTAACCAGGAATGCCAGGGGCCCGGTCTGAGGCTCGCAGAGCTACGGAGTGTCAGCCGCCTCTGTCTGTGGGATGTAGACCCGGCCATTGTGATTGACCAGTTGAGCTCTCTCTCCGGTCTCACTTATCTCGCCCTGTTCTGGGGTGGTTTCCACAGCAGCGATCGAGCGGAAGCGCCCGCTCCTCCCCAGCGCACCTTCATCCTCCCCTCTCAGAACCTCCCAAACTTACAGCGCCTGCACCTGACGGATGAGAGCAACCAGTGGGCGCTGGGTGGGACCTTCCCCCACCTCACCTTCATGCACCTGCGGCTCCCAAGCCTCTCCTTTCTTCACCCCTCGTGGGCGTGCCATGCGCCCGCACTACGCCACCTCAGCCTCTATCTGGACGCAACGGAGTCTCTGGAATGCGGGCCGGTCGGGCTGGGGAGCGCGTGGCCGCATCTACGCCAAATCTGGTTGCGGTCTCCCACACTGAAGGAATTCAAGTGGGATTGGTTTCTGCAGTTTGGAGGGTCTCTGCTCGCAATCGATCTGGCCACAGAATCTGTTGCAGAGCTGCCAGAAGTGCCGAATGGTGTTACTGCCACTGCTGCTGCTGCTTCTGCACCTACGGATGCTGCTGCTGCTGTTGCTGCTACGACTGTCTCTGCTGCTGCTGCTGCTGCTGCTGCTGCTGCTGCTGCTGCTGCTGCTGCTGCTGCTGCTGACGAATATACTCATGACGCCACTGCTGCCACTGCTGCTCCTTCTGGTGCTCCTGCTGCCGGTGCTCCTGCTGCTGCTGCTACTGGTGCTACTGCTCATGATGATGAGGACACTGCTACTGCGACTGAAAGGCTGGCACAGGCTACGCCAACTGCTGCCGCATGTGCAATGTTTCCTCTGCTGCCAAAACTGCGCGAGCTAAATCTGAGCGAATGCGAGCAGCTGGAGACGGTCACTGCATCCCTCACCCGCTTTCAGTCGCTCACACGCATTCAAGGAAGGGATGGATCACGCCCTTACGTCCCGCGTGCGTTGCGCTTCATCTACTACGACGGTGAGTTGGATAGTGTTATTTCTTGCCGTGACTTGGCAGAGGAGTTTTTTGCCTGCTTTTGAGTGTCTGGGGTGGTCATAGGAAGAGAAGGATGAGGGAGATTTGGTAGAGCAGACCTGTTCAGGCTCCGTGCACACCCTTTCTTTTGCCAAAGCTGCAAGGGGAGGAGGAGGAGGAGGTGGAGG
>SZWC01000310.1:376614-400896 GCA_023375785.1 Penium margaritaceum | reverse complement strand
AATGATCTTCACGCCATGTGGAAGGGTCTTCTTGAACGCTGCAATGGTCAACTCCCAGGAGATTGGGAAAAGTACTGTCATTAACTCTTGTCGGACTCAGGGGGTCTGTTGGAAATCATCGACTCCGACAAGAGTTATTCCCACTTTCTCAATAAAGGTTCAGGTCCGAGACTGAACCACCTTGACCCAACGGCCCTCGGTCAGACTAACCGTTGAGCCCAATATGTCAAGGCATCCCCTAATAACGTGACATGTGTCACTCGCGTCCGGCTAGCGGAAAGAAGCCGTTGCTCTGCTCTTTTGTCCTGTTCTGTCCTTTTATGACCGAGGATGTTCATTCCCTCGAGTTAACCAGAACAGTTCTGCTCATCCTGTTCCCCTTTGGTTCCGCGGCTTCGCCGCCGTGTCTTCGCTCTGCTCGTCTTTCGCATTTCCTGCCTTCGCCAACTCCTCCCAACGCTTCGCTCCGTCACTCTCGCTCCTTCGCTCAGCTCTCATACTGCACCAGCCGTCACTCTTCTCGCCAGCACTCTCTCTCACATCAACCTGTCTACCTTCGCTATCTCGCTTCCCAGCCTTCATCAGCTCCCGCGACTAACTCCCTGGACTGCTCTCGCTTACGTCACTCTGCTGACGTACATCTGCATGTTCCGCTGCTTCTGCCTGCTTCTGCCGCTGCTGTTCTCGTACCTGCATTCTTCTGACATGTCCCACAGCAGGGCTCTAGCTAAGAAAGATGCCTTTCGGGTGTCCGTCCGGCCGCCGGTCTTCTGCCACCGTAGCCATGTCAGGGATCTGCACGCCAATGGACATGAGCCGAGGGACCGACGTAAGCTGTGTATGACACACACAACAACACTCCCCCATGACCGGAGGGAGATACACGTCCATGCACATGCATACACTAACGCTGTACAAGGCAGGATACAAATGCACGCTACAGGCAGCAAGCACAGCACATGGAGGGTGGCATATGAGGAGTCAACCTGCAACAAGAATGGGGCAGAGTCCCAAGGAACAAGTGGCCACATGAAACTTCGAACGACCCACAGCCTTGGTCAGAAATTCCGTGTGCTGCCTGTCAGTGCCCACGTGGATGACTCGAATCTCACCACGGTCAACCAGGTCACGCACGAAGTGATGCTCGACATTGATGTGCTTTGTGCGTGCATGAAACACACCTGAGTTCTTGGCGATTGCCTCCGCGCTCATGTTGTCACACTGAAGCACCACGGAGGGAATGGACTGACGTAATTCAAGCAGCAGACGGACAAGCCATACATACTCAGCTGTACCGGCGCCCAGAGCAACATACTCTCCCTCCGCAGTGCTGCGTGCAATGCAGCCCTGCTTCCCACTATGCTAGGACACCGCAGTGTCCCCAATGAGGAAGATGTAGCCGGTGCAGCTCTTGCCATCTGGACTCCACGCCTAGTCACTGTCTGTGTACCCATCGAGCACAACGCACACCTGCTCGCGGAAGCACGGACCGAAGCGTGCGGTGGACCAATTGTAGCGCACACACCGGACTACTGCCTCGAGTGTTCGCTGGCATGGAGTCTGCAAGAACTGGGCGAGCAGGTTGACAGTGAAGGTAATGTCGGGCCGTTTCGTGGTGGCCAAGTACATGAGCGAGCCGATGACTCGTAGGTACAGGGTCATGTCGAGTGGCTGCCCCAGGTTGGCTGGGTCGTCCACCTTCAGGGCGGCCTGCCCTTCAGGGGTCATGGGCGTGGAGGCAGTGCGGGCTGTGGCGAGGAGATTGGCGAAGCGCTCCCCTACAGCCTCTACGTAGCGTGCCTGATGGACGCGGAGTGTGTGAGGGACACGGTCGCGCACCATCTCCATCCCCAGAAAGACAGAGGCATCGTCAAGGTCTTTCATCTTGTAGGCCGAGGAGAGAACATCCTTGGTAGCGTTCACTGTTTCCAGGTCGGGCGAGGAAATCAGAAGATCATCGACGTAGACGAGGATGGCAGCGAGCAGCGCTGGGGACTCTGAGAGGAACAAAGATGGGTCATCTTCACTCTGGACGTACCGAGTGCGTCTCAGCGTGCTGGTGATCTCGTGGTTCCAGCAGCGAGGTGACTACTTCAGGCCGTACAAGGCCTTCTGCAGCCGGTACACGCGACCAGTGCCATCCTCAAAACCGGGTGGCTGGACCATGTAAATCTCCTCCTCGAGATCCCCGTCCAGAAATGCGTTGTTGACATCCATGTGATGGAGCTCCCAGTCGTGCTGAGCCACCTGGCTCAGCAGCATCAGTGTCGTCGTCATCCGACCAATAGGGGCAAAGGTCTCGGTGTAGTCCACACCACGGTCCAGTCGAAGAACCCACTTGGCCTTGATGGCCTTGCGGTTCTTCGGCAAGGCCACCAACTCAAAGACGCCATGCTCACGGATGGCATTGAGCTTAGCCTGGTAGGCAGTTTGCCACTGCTCAGCGTCGGGGGCTAAGGAAGGTGGACCGTCACCATGGACTCAGCAGCATCACGAGCAAGATCGCGCTCATGAGCAAGCAGTACCATGCCAGTGGCACAGCCAGGGTGAACCTCCGTGAGACCGCGAGCACTCAAGTCAAGGGCCTTCGTGCCAGGGTCACTGCTGACAACGATGTGCATGGGGCGAGGTCGGAGTCGCATGCCTGCATCACTACTGGCGGCCGGCAAGGTAGGGCAAGAGGCAAGGCGCCTCCCCTGGAGACTGCTGTCGACAGTCGCGGCAGGGCGGAAGCGTCTGCCGGGTGCCCGTGTGCAGGGGTCAAATGGGGCAGGAGCAGGAACTGCTGTCGACTCAGATGCAGGTGTGGACTACACGGCAGGCGCGTCAGTAGAGGATGGTGCAGCTTCAGCGGCCGGGGACGGCTCTATGTCAGAAGCGGGCGCGTCAGCGGCCGGGGATGGGGACGCGGACTCAGGATCGGACATGGCCTCAGACGTGCATGTGACTCGGACGTGGACTCAAGATCGGGAATGGCCCTAGATGCGGATGCGGACTCGGACAGACGCGGACACGGGTGGGAGTGCAGAGTCAGGGGCGGTAGGGTGAGTCGCAGATGGAACGAGACTGGAGGCGCCGACGGGTGCAGCCCTTGGGGACAACCCCTGGGGTGTCGGCGATGGAGTGACCGCACTGGCCGGGGGCACTGAGTCAACCACGACAGGCACCTCCCCCACACGATGAGGCCCAGCACACCCAAGGGCATGGGCAGCGTGAAGAGCGTGGAGCGAGCAAGGTCACAAAACGTGAGATGCTCGAAGAAGAGAGCGTCGCGCGACTCCATGATGCGGTGCCGCTTAGGGTCCCGGACTCACCAGGCCTTCGGCCGTGGGGCCACGCCAACGAAGGCGCAGATGCGGCCCCACGGAGGGACCTTGCTCCCTTGCTACTCCGGTGTGAATCAGACACAGGCAAGGGAGCCACAGACACGGGCGAGGCGGAGGTCGACGCGATTGCCGTACCACAGCTCATAGGTTGTGCGGTGACCTGGGAGGGGGCCGTGTAGAATGTGGTTCCAGACCCACGTTATGTACGCCATGCCCTCGAAGGCAAAGGCCTCAGGCATGGCGCTGTCGGCGCGCATGGCGCGGACCGCGTCCTCCATGGTGCGGTTCCAGCGCTCCGAGACACCATTCTGCTGGGGGGTGGCGGGAGCGAAGAGGTTGTGGAATACACCAAGCTCGGTGAAGGAGCGTGCCATGTCCCCGAGGTACTCGCCGCTGCGGTCAGAGAAAAATGTGTGAAGCGAGTGGTAGGCCTGGCGTTTGGCCATGACCAGCCAGAGACGGACAGCAACGGCATCGTCGCTCTTCTGGCACAAACTACACACCCAGCGCATACGCGTGAAGTCATCAGTCAGCGTCAGGACGTAGCAGCAGCGGTCCTCCTGAAAATCGATAGGGAGCGGATCCATGAGGTTAGAGTGGACAAGCTCCAAGGGCCAACGAGCCCTGGAGACCGACTCAGGGTAGGTGGACCGGTGCATTTTGCCTTCAACACAGGACAGGCAGTCGGTCGTGGACGGCGCCTCGAAGGACGCCGCATCAAGACTGAGAGTAGGCTGAGTGCGGATCAGCCTGTCGACAACTCCTGGGTGCACATTGTTGGAATATTGGAGCCAACACTGACATAAGCCCTCGGATAATCCGAGCTCTCAATAAGGTTCAGGTTCCACACCAAACCAACACCAACCACCTCGTCAACGGATTGTCGGTCACGATCGAGGACCCAGAGGCGAGCCGCCCCTAATAACTGTGACCACGTCGCAACCGCGTCCGGCTAGCGGAAAAGAAGCCGTTGCTTTTGCTTTTGTCCTCTTCTGTGATATATTATCGGGGATGTTCATTCCCTCAAATTTAACCAGGACAGTTTTGCTCATTCTGTTCTCCTTTGGTTCCACAGCTTCGCCGTTGCGTTCTCGCTCTGCTCGCTCCTTGCTCTCACTGCCTTCGCCAACCACTCGCTACACACCTCTCTTCGCTCTGTCATCCTTCATCCAGGATGCTTCAACCATCACTCACTACGCTCCTACTTTCTCTCACTCAGCTCCTGTCTACCTGACGTCTCCTGTGCCTCGCATCCTCTCAAGCTTTGCAACTAAATCCTTAGAACTGCTCTCACTCTTCTACTTTCATCATTCCACTAACGTGCTCTGGGATGTTCTGTTGGTTCTACCTGCTTCTACCCTTGTTGTCCTCGCTCATTGCATTCTTTAGACATGGTATCAGAGCATCAGACGACATCACCTGGTGTCCCGTGATCCAGTCATTGGTCCGCTGCCTCCACGAATCCACTCCTCTATCCAGCATCTGTCTGCCGCCGTTACAGCCACTTCTCATCTCTCCGCTTCACCGGCAGCTGACGACAGCAGCACCGCCTCGAGTGCTCCTCAAAAAGAAGTGACACCTCGTGATCCCGATCAAGCCCTATGCCCAGAATCGTGCCCGTGGTGGAGTTGGCGACGCGACGTCAAACCCAACTGAGAACAGCTCCCGAGCCGCCGCCTGACGCCACCTTCCTGGAAGCACCCTGCTGCCCGCTGTCTGTCCTCCCTCTTCACTCAGCCGCCTCAAACGCCTTCGTCTGCCTCATCCGCCTCATCTGCCTCATCTTCTTTAACGACCGCAGCATATCAGCCGCCTCGCTGTCATCCTCTCGAGCCGCTTCTTCGCACCGCCCATTTCTCATTGTCAGCAGCAGCAGTGTGCCATTCTCCATCAAGACATCCGGCACCACCAGTCTTCCTACTCCTGTTGCAAGCCAACTAGGGAACAAGGCGTCACTCTCTTGGCATCAGCGGACCAGCGTCACTGCTTGCCTCACGACTTCCTCTGTTGCAGCCGATGTTCTCTCGTTGTTAGGATATCGGACACCACCAGTCTCCCTGTTCACATTTTGAGCCAACTGGGGAACAAGCCGTCACTCTCCTGACAATAGAGGAACTGACTGCTTCACCCTTGACTACTGCCGCCGCTCGCGTCTCTTGTCACTGCTTCATCAACCTCATCTCGCGTCGCCCTTCAGCCTCGTCACCCCCTCCAGCACCCCCTCCCAGCTGTCCCTCCTCGTCACCCCCTCTCCAGCTACCCTCCGTGTCAACTCCATCCCAACTCCAGCCTCCTCCTCATTATCCATCAGCTTCTGTTGTCTCCTCCTACCTGCCTTCATCGCTCCATCCTCCAGCATCAGGCTCACCCCAGCCTCCTCTTCCTCCTCGAACCGCTTCTGCATCCACTTCCGCCTCATCATCTTCAACTCTGCAGCGCACGTGGTTCCGCCCCTGCACCCACTCCGTCATCATCCGTTCTCCGCTTCCGCATCACTCTTTGCTCGGCACCAGGATCCGCCCGGTCGCATCACCCATTCCGCGACGACCTGCGACCCATGCCGAAACAACCGCAGCGCACGTGGTTCATCCCTGCACCCAGTTTCAACTATTATCCTCCGCTTCCTCATCAGTCCTCATCTGCATCTGTCACCAGGTCAAGGATCTGTACGAGGTAAGCTGTCATCTTGCAACAGCCTGCACCCACACTGGGAACAGATTTCTCGCCGCGCGTCGGCGCACGCCTTCCCCTTGCCGCATCTCTCCCCCTCTATTTTCGCAGCGCACGAGGTCCGCCCCTGCACCCACTCCATCACCGTTCCGCAAGCATCTGCTGTCATCAGCCTTTGCTCGGCACCAGGAGTTTCCCGGCCGAACCGCCAGCTTTGCGGTGGCCTGCACCCACGCCGATTCCTCTCCAGTGCACGTGGTTCCACCCCTGCACTCAAACGTTTGCACACAAGACTCCTTCTCTCTGTTCTTTTCCTCGCAGCAACCTGAATCCTCACCACTTCTCAGCAGCTGCAGAACTCCCTCTCACCAAGAGCATCGGACATCACCAGCCATACAGCTCCTCGGGCTCGCGCAAGAACTGGTGCACAAGCCGTTACTTCTCCAGCAAAAGTGGAAGCTCTTGCTTCTTGCATACCTTCTTCTTGCGCACGTGGACACGACACCCACACCTTCAGTCATCAGCACCGGCATTTGTAGTAGAAGCCAGTCAACTAAGGCACAGTCAACACGCCACTGGAACCGGATATCACCCGTCTCCCTGCTTGATCAAGCTAACCGGTGGAACTAGCCATTGTATCCATGGACCTGACTGCCCAAATCCCTGCACTTCTCTACATTCCCTTTGGACTCTCAGAGCTCGCTGTGGCAGAGCACTCTTTGAGTGTGGCGTTGTGGCAGTGCCCTCCATCCCTGCATCCCCTGCATCCATCACCACCACCATCTCCATCAACCCCATCATCACCTCTCTAAGGGATCAAACCAAGGAGAATGAGCTCTCGGCGGTATCCCCTTGGAACAGCATCCTCCTCATCAAGGCCAGCTCATCAAACGACCTTGATGAATCAACGGTTCCTTTCGGCACTCCCTACAATGGATCAGACCATGAGCAACAACACAGTCACTGCCCTTCTTCGTGTTCAACCCTCAGTGAAGCCAATCTACTTCATTGACTGTTCAACACCTAGCAGAGCACTGACCGATATTGTTGCTCATCTTCCAGAGTGCCTATGGGACTCCCCCCAACTGTACAAGAAAAGATATGGTTCCACAAACTACCATCAATGGAGGGTTGAACTGCTCCTCAATCTAGGGAGACTACAATTCCCCAAGTTCAATCTCCGACAGGTGCTCCTTGGTCTCCTGAACTCAATATCCCTTCTTGGTACGGACTGGGTCAAAGAACTCCTAAAGGAGGCGCTCATCCTCACCACTCATCACTCTCTTCACCCACTCATCCGGTAACCATACGAAGGATTCTCAGAGTCCTGGCGATCCCTGTATCTGACCTGTGCACCACATCCTCTCCAGTGTTGACTTTAGGGGGGCTGTCGAAATATTGAAGCCAACACTGACATAAGCCCTCAGATAATCCGAGCTCTCAATAAGGTTCAGGTTCCGCACCGAACCAACACGAACCACCTCGTCAACGGATTGTTGGTCACGATCGAGAACCGAGATGCGAGCCGTCCCTAATAACTGCGACCACGTCGCAACCGCGCCCGGCTAGCGGGAAAAAAGCCGTTGGTTTTACTTTTGTCCTGTTCTGTGATATATTACCGAGGATGTTCATTCCCTCGAAGTTAACCAGGACAATTCTGCTCATTCTGTTCTCCTTTGGTTCCGCGGCTTCGCCGCCGCATTCATTCTCTTCTCACTCCTCGCTCTCACTGCCTTCGCCAACCACTCACTGCACACCTCTCTTCGCTCTGTCATCCTTCACCCAGGACGCTTCAACCATCACTCACTACGCTCCTACTTTCTCTCACTCATCTCCTGTCTACCTGATGTCTCGTGTGCCCCGCCTCTTCTCAAGTTTGGCAACTAACTCCTCGGAACTGCTCTCGCTCTTCTGCTTCCATCATTCCGCTAACGTGCTCTGGGATGTTCTATTGGTTCTACCTGCTTCTGCCCTTGCTTTCCTCGCTCATTACATTCGTCTGACACACATGACAGAGGCGTCGATGCAGGAGACGGTGGTGCTCAAGATATAAAGCACCAGTTACGAAGACACGAGCAGTGGGAGAGGAAGGCAAGGGTGGAGCACTGGCGGACGACCCAAAGATGTGGTAGAGATCATCGACGACCGTCCCACTGAGGATGGTCTCTTGGATGTTGCGCGCAAAGATGCGAGCATCAACAGTTGTGTGCGTGACACCTAGGCCCATCTTGGTACAAGCACGGACAGACAGCAGGCTGAGTTCCAGATCGGGGACAAAGAGGACGTCAAAGATGTATACGAGACCAGCCGGCCCGGTGAACTGTACAACTCCAACACCCTAGACAGGGACCTCATGGCCAGCTACAGTGCGGACAGATTGAACAGCACCAACAGATGCAAGACGACGAAGGCGTCACAACGACACGTCATGTGATGGGTGGCACCAGAGTCAATGAACCAGGTGGCATTCGTGATGCGCGTACAAGGGGCAACATGGCACTTGGCGACGGAACAGGACGCGGCATCAGGGTGCTCAGCGAGCGACGCGGCAAGGTGACCGGCGGAGTGCACATGGGACGCATGCAACCAAGACACATCATCAATTCCATCACGCACACACGACTGGACAAGGGGACCACCAAAGGCATCATCACGCAACGGGACAGACAGTCCACAGGCTGTAGGATCTCCCGGCTCAGTCAACCCACTCGCACCTCCCTGAAATGAGCCCAAGGCGAGAAGCTGGTGCACCTCAGCGATCATCCTGTCCCGGTCGGCGAGCGCTTGGTCGCGAGGGTCGGCTGGGTAGGCTGCTGCGGCAGCGGGCTGCTCTGGGACAGCTGTGGTCATGGCAGCCGAGCGGGCGGTCGTGCCGGACGTCTGGCGCACGCGTTTCTTGTGTGCCTGCTGCAGCCCGCGCGTGACTTTTGTCCAGTCTAGTGGGCGGCCCGTCAGGCGAGTGCAGTCGGGGTAGCAATGATCTCCACCGCAGTTGAAGCACATGGGTCGGCGGCCCCCAGTGCTCCCGGAGCCGCTGCTGCCGCCGCTGCTACTGCTACTGCCGCCGCTACTGCTGCGGCTGACGCTGCTCGTGCTGGTGCCGCTGCTGGTCCCACCGCTAGTGCCACCAGCTGACGATCTGCAGCCCTTCTTCCCCTGATCTGGTGCCACTGTTGTTGTAGGCAGTGGGGAGGAGGACGCAACGGCAACGGCAGCAGAAGCAGTGTTGCGGCGGACGCGGTTCGGTGTGGAGAGTGGCCCCAGCGAAGCAGTGTCCCGTTGCTCCCCATGTCGCGCAGAAGGGTCTAACCGAAATTGCTAAAGACATGCACGTAGTTGGGGTGGATGCCGTAGAGGATGATCTGGAGGGCTGAATACTGCGCAAGGACATCGTCTCCCAGCTCCTCGTGCAGCTGGATCGCCCGGCGCCAATAGTCAGCTGCGGACTCCTAAGAAGTCTGGCAGAGGGAGTTGAAGTCGGCGAGGCGCTGGGATGTCAGGGCCAAGGTGGCGCCCTCGAAAAGGGTGACAGTGCCCACGCCGCGCGAGGGTCAGCTCCCGAGCCGGTCAGTGGGTCGCCAAGGAAGCGACTGAAGTCTTTGGTGAAGTCCGGAGCGGCCTTCGTCAGGCCGGAGGTGGCACGGACCGCCATCTGTGTCTGGGTGGGGTCAGACGCCTGGTATGGGGTGAAGTAGTAGGCAAGGAACCCCTCGCTCATGGCCCAAATGCGGAAGCGTGGCTCCCAGAACTTGTAGTCGTTCCCAGTCCGGAAGACTGGTGGGTCCGACTCAAACCACTTGGCTGGCTTGACCGTCGGCAGAGCGATGGCAGAAGCCACAGTGGGACCAGGCGTAGAGGAGGCAACCCCCTTGCCTAGACGGGCCCGAAAAGCCAACTCCTCAAAGCTCAGAGGGCGGTGAGATGAGCCGAGGCCGACGTCGATGCTGGAGTTCTTGCCCTGGAGGACGGCATTTGCCTCACACGCTCTGCGGCGTGCCTCAAGGCACAGGAGGCGTGCCCACAGCAACTCCTCCTCGCCCTCATCTCCAGAGTCGGAGAGGGTCTCTACTGTCGCATCAGCATGGCCGCTATTGGCGAGATGGTCATCGATCGGGTCTGCGGACTGATGCTGCTGCTGGGACAGTAAGCCCCTGACCAGGTCCTGCAGCTCAGCAACCTGCCTCGTCACAGTCAGGCGGCTCTCCGCCTGCAGGTCTGCCAGCGCGCACACCTGGCGTGCCAAGGTCGTCAAACTGGACGGCCGCTGCTGCTGCTGCTGCTGCTGTCGCTGCAGCTGCTACTGCTGCTGCTGCTACGGCTGCTGCTGCTGATGCTGCTCCTACTGATGCTGCTGCTGCTGCTACTGCTGCTGCTGCCGTTGTGGTGACGATGACGGCGGCCGGAGCTGTTCGCTAACGGAGCTGTCCTCGACAGCTGCGTCGGTGGCGCTGCTGGCGGGGGTTTGTTTCGGCATGATGGCCGGTTTTCCCCTGTTTTTTTTTAAGAGAGGACACTGTCAGCGGCGCTAGCGGCAATGGCCGGTGGCCACGCTGGCCTGGTCGGCGGCCACCCTGGCCGTCGGCGTCGGCGGCGCCGCTGTGGTGCTGCCGGTGGTGTTGCCGGCAGTGCCGCCGGTGGTGCTGCCGCGGTGTTGCCGGCAATGTTGCCGGCGATGCTGCGAGCGGTGCTGCCGGCGGTGCTGCCGGTGTCACTGCCGGCGATGCAGCAGGCGATGCTGCCGGCGGTGCTGCCGGTGTCACTGCCGACGGTGCTGCCGGCGATGCTGCCGATGGTGCTGCCGGTGGTGCTGCTGGCGGTGCTGCCGGCGATGCTGCCGGCGGTGCTGCCGGCGGTGTTGCTGGCGGCGGTCCTCGCGGCGGCCGCTGCTGCCACTGGTGGGGATGCGTGCGGCGGCCACTGCTGCCGCTGGTGGGGGTGTTGGCGGCGACGACTGCCGCTGCTGGTGCTGGAGGGGGCCGACGGCGCCCACGGCGGTGATGGCGGTGGCACAGCGTGGTGGCAATACCACCCACGCTGCCACTGTGGCTATTGCTGCTGTTGATGCTGACTCTGCAGTGGCGGTGCAGCTCTCACGGCGTGCGGAAGCGTCCCAGGAGTGCCAGCAGCGGTGGTGACTCTCACTACTGCTGCAGGAGCTGCGCCTCTGCTGCGTAGCTAGCGAGGGATGTCTCGCTGCTCTGATACCATGACAGAATGCATGTAAGCAGGGACTAGACAGAAGGGCAAAAATCAACTGCAATGGTCTGACTAGCGCGACGCATCAGCGCATCTGGCTGCAAGCAATGTGCAGAGAGAGAGAACAACTGAGGCCTAGGCAGCCTACCGTAGTGTCTCTTACGTTCGACTAAAATAATTTTTTTGCTTCGCCTATTCAAGCACACAATTAATTCTGCTTGTTATGGACGAATCACTCTGGAAATGACAAAATTCCTGATTGTCTACACACAGTTTCATGTTCTGCGTGCAGTCTCCCAGGGACTGCAAGCGGAACGTCAAATACCCACGTTCTGTGCGAGACCCCCCAGGGCCTGCGCGCAGACGTGGCAGAATACAAGCATCGGAACACCGTCCGATGCATGGAGTCCCTTCCCGATGGTGCGCATGGCCGTCCAGAAGGGGTAGGCGAGCTGCAAAGCGAGCTTCGAGCCCGCTTCGCAGCTCACCCATGCAATTTCGGCCTTTGTTTTTTGAACTTCGGAGACTCGACAGCCAAACTTATGGGGACACAGCAAGGCGATGAACAGCAGTTTGACCAAAACAAAACACCAAAATAAGAGAAGTGGCCTTGGACGAAACAGGTCCAAAGTTACATGGCCATAAAATTTTGTCAAATTTAATTGTCACTTAAATGGGTTCTGGAAAGTAGGCGAATATAAAGACACTACGGTAAGTAGTGTCTCAGACCTCACGGTGCACACACACACACACACACACACACACACACACACACACACACACACACACACACACACACACACACACACACACACACACACACCCGGCACACACAGGCGCACAATTTCTAGCAGGACAAAACAATGGCAAAAACACGATTTTGGACATATCTCCCTGCAGACAAGTCAGAAGGACGAGGCGCCTGAACCAGAATGGCCACGTCGACAAGAGCTACGTCCTGATAGGCTGCACGCCCATGTGCTGTCCCACAGCAACAATCTAGCTAGGAAAGATGTCTTCCGGGCGCCCGTTCGGCCGCCGGTCTTCTGCCACCGTAGCCATGTCAGGGATTTGCACGTGAATGGACATGAGCCGAGGGTGTTGGTTATGGTTGTGACGACACACGCAAGTGACCTCTTGACTCTACACACACACACACACACACACACACACACACACACACACACACACACACACACACACACACACACACACACATCATCACTGCAGGTGACTGATCTGGACTGAAGCTCTCTGGTGCAAAGCTGTGACGCAACATGGAGCACACAGTTGTGGCAACACCATCAAGTCATCAAGTGGTGGCCACAGCACCAAGACCAATCTTATGGAGAGCCAAATTTTAGTGATGTTGCACACTGTTACATTCTAGGATGGGGCACACACTTATTTGAGTGCATGCACCACATACATTCGTGATGTGGGTGGTTTCTCGCACTTTTGCATGTTTTCAGCTTAGTGAGCCGGGTTGCTGATCCCTCGGGACCACACGTCCGGTTTGTACCGGCGTGTGAGAAACGGCCTGGAGCACGCTTGCTCCAGGGCCGGGTTCGATCCCTGGGTGGCGTCCGGGCCCCACGTCGAGAGCCTCGCGTGGGTGGCCCGGTCAACCGGCACTTACCACTTCGCTCGCTCCTTACTCACTCACTTGTCGAATGCCTTTACTCTCTCTTATGCAAAGTGAGCTTGCCCCACCCGATCCATGGCGTCACTCTCATGCTTGCCTACTTGCCTATCCTAGCAACTACGGCAGCCTACTGGTATCAGAGCAGGAGGGAACGTCCCTCCTCGCTACGGTCCTGAGACCTCATCGGGCCACTCTTACATTGCGGGTGATCCCGCCCAATTTCACTTCGTGCGACGGCACCACCTCTCAACGGCCGCCATCCCCTTGACCCTTCTTCGGCCTCCTCGCGCACTCTGACAACGCTGTGGTCACGTGCGCAGCTCCTGCCATTCAGCAGTCCCGTGCGCGTATCTTCTCCCGTCGCAGCACCCGGTGCACCCACGACTCCCGTGGTGCACCGAACCTGTGCAGCCGTAGGCTCGGCCTCTTTTTGGCCTCAGCATGAACATTGACCACGCTGTGGTCCTTGCTGGCGCCCTCGTTTCCCGGCAGCCGAATCCGTGCTCTCCAGCCCCACTGCGCCGCACCCTCGATCTACGTGAGGGGGCTCACGCTGTACTCCCGTCGCAGCACCCACGGCATCAGCACCTCTCCGCGGACGCCCCCCTTTCTTCTTCCTCTCTACCCAGCATCTTGCGGCCTCCGTGCGCTCGTTGAGCATACCACGGGTACCTCACTTGCTGCTTCTTGGAAGCAACTCCACCTGCACTCCTGCAGTTGCTCTTGGTGGCCCTCGTAACCTCTGTGGTGCTGCACCTGCACTTCTCCTATTTTTACCTCTTCTCCGCCACCTTCCGTGACTCGGCTCTCTCATGCCCGCGCAGTGCACAGTCCTCTCTCGGACGTGAGCCGCAGCAGTGGCCTCACCACCTTGGTCCACTCCCATCGTCTCAGACTGCCTGCCCGGCAGCCGAGCATCCGTCGCCCTGGCTTCCCCTCCGCAGACAGAGCCCATCCCCACGTCACCCACAGCCGCGTGTGAGCGTGGCCACATCGACGACGAGATAGCGTATTACGAGGAGAGGACGGAACGGGAGGTGTGGTCGAGAGTTCGCTGCAGCAGTTCGGGGTATTACCCCGGTGAGGACTACGATCCGGCCGACTACTATGAGAGGGAGGACACCTGAGTCTACGCGGCCCACCGTCAAATCCGCCGCCGACGACTCGCCAACGGCACAGAACGAACCGGCCACGGCACCACCACGTGAACGCCGACCTCTCCAGTCACCGGTGAGTCCACCCGTTGCCCATAGGACTCGTCAGCAGCGGCGTCGTACTGCCCCTCGTGGAGCAGCACCATCCCTTGAAGCAGCAGCACCTGGAGCGTCTGCTCCTCGTCGTGCTGCATCTCCTACTGATTCTGCTGCAGAGTCAGCTTCTACTCCATAACCTGACATTCTGACAGCTCTGCAGGCTGCTCTTGTTTCCAGTGCTACTGTTGCTTCTACCTTTGCTGCCACTGCACGTGCTGCACGCGCACCAGCCAGCATCGCAGCTGGCAGAGCCATTGACACATGCACAGCAGCAGCAGTTGACCACGGTCCCTTGGCAGCCGCCGATGTCAACGTCGTCACCCAGGTTGCGGCCGCAGCAGTCGCAGTCGCTTCAGCAGCAGCTAGCTTCTGCAATAGTTCTCTCTAGTGATGTAGACTCCAATCATACATCCACAACACATGCATCAGCACTCTCCTCCACCTCTTCTTCAGCGACACGTCACATTCAGCTGCTGATCTCGACTACTGTCGCCATCTCCACCTTTTCAACCGCTGCGTTGACGGGGGTAGCCTGTCTCATTGTCTCAGCATCGGCTACCGTTGCGGTTGTAGCCTCGTCAGCTGCAGCAGCTCTTCCACCACTATTCTCTCTGCGCCGCTGTGCTTGGTGAGCTTGGTCTGCCCTTCTTCCCTACTTCTCCTGTGTTGGCGTGTTTGTGCGTTCAGGTTGTTGCCTTGCAGCAGTTTCCCGACGCACTCATCACACATTTCCCACGCCCACTGGGGCAAGGGAAATTCTGCCGAAATTTCGTCGGCAGAGTCACGTCTTTGGCATCATGCCAGTTGACGATGATCAATACGCCACGCTGCAAGCTGAGCTGTAGTGTGAGCGCATTGCACAGCAAGCTGCCCTCGCCACCCAGCGCACTGCCGAAGAAAGACTGCGCACTGAGCAAGCAGACCAGGACACCTTTGCAGATCACATTGCGGACCTTGTCATCAACCGCCTCCAGCCTACACTGCGCGGCACACCTTCTGCGACCACTGCCACCGGCATCACTGCTGCATTCTCCACATCACCCACTTCCGCATCCACAGCCGCTGGCTCCTCATCTTCTGACCCACTTGCAGTCGCAGCCGCCGCCGGCACAGCTGCCGCAAAATCACTTGCACCATCAGTACAGCACAATCCAGACTTTGACTCTACTCCACCTCATTTCACGTCCAACCTCACCTTCCTTTCTAGGGAGGTCCGATTTGTCGGGATATGAATCTGACAGAGTACAACAACCGCGCGATAAAATTCTCAATAAAGGTTCAGCTCCCGCGAACCACCTCGGTCCCCACGAGGACTACCCGTTAGCAGTCATCGACCGACCAACGGACATCCTGCCGAAGAATCCCCTAATAAGTGGCTTCGCCGCAAGCGCATCCGGCTAGCGCAGAAGAAGCCGTTGCTATTGTTTTGTCCAGATCAATCGTATACATGGAGGATGTTCATCCCCTCCTAAAATTAACCAGAACAGTTCTTCGAATCCAGTTCCCCTTTGGTTCCACAGTTTCGCCGCCGTGTTCTCGCTCTGCTCACCCCTTGCTCTCACCGCCTTCGTCCACCATTCGCTGCTCCCAGCCCTTCGCTTCGTCACTCTTGATCCTTCGCTCAGCATCAGCACATCACTCGCCTCGCTCTCGTGTTCTCTCACTACCTTCTGTCTACCTCGGAGCTCCGGTGCCTCGCCTCTCTCAAGACCTTGCGACTAACTCCGTGGATCGGCACTTGCCTCTCTGCCTTTGTCATTCTGCTTACAACCTCCCGCACATTTTGTTGCTTCTACTTGCTTCTGCTCTTGCCGTTTTCAATATTTTGACATGGTATCAGAGCATCGGGGAACATCACCTGGTGTCCCGTGACCCAGTCATCCCTCTGTCGTCGCCATCGCTTTACCTCCCTGCTCTGCATTCCTCCACCGCTGCCATCGCCACCTCCGCTTCATCAGCAGCTGGCGTCAGCAGCGCCACCTTGATTGCTCCTCGGACGGAAATGACACCTCGTCATCCCGGACAAGCCATACGTCCAGATCCGCGCCCGTGGCCAAGCTGGTGACACGACGTCAATAACAACTGAGAACAGCTCCCAAGCCGCGGCTTGTCGCCATCTTCCTAGAAGCTTCCTGCCACCTGCCACCCATCCTCCCTCGCTCCTCAGCCACTTCGGACGTTTCCGTCTTCCTCATTTGCTTCGCCTGTCTCACCTGCTCCATCTGTCCCATCCACATCAGCCTTCTTGCGACCATCACCTCAAGCCACGTCTTTCCACCGTCCTCTTGCATTGTCAGTAGCAGCAGCGTACGATCCGTCGTCAGGACATAGGAAACCAATAGTCTTCCTACTCCCATTGCGAGCCAACTAGGGAACAAGTTGTCACTCTACCGACATCAGCGGACCAGCATCACTACTTACCTTACGACTTCCTCTACTGTAGCCAACTTCCTCTCGCCGTCAGGATATCGGACACCGCCAGTCTTCCTGCACACTCTTCGAGCCAACTGGGGAAGAAGCCGTCACTCTCCTTACAGCAGAGCAGCTGGTTACCTTGCTCGCGCCCACTACCTTTCCGCCTCCTACCTCGTCAACCTCCTCCCACCGTGACTCCTTCATCACTTCCATCCTCCTCCCTCTCTGCGCCATTAGCATCGTCACCAGCCTCCTCTCCGTCAATCTCCACATGTTCTCTTCCTCCTCTGCCTCCTCAAGCCTGCCTTTTGCAGCAAGCTCCCTCTCAGCTTCCTTTGTCTCCTCCGAACCGTCTCTCATCAGCTTCAGCTTCCCCATCATCCGCATCGTTCTACAACGCACGCGGTTCCACCCCTGCGCCCACTCAGACCATCACTCGTCTCCGCCATCATCCGCTCCTTCGCTTCCGCTTTCATCTCCCGCTCGGCACAAGGATCCGCCCGGTCACATCGCCTGTTGTGCGACGACCTGCGCCCACGCCGAACCTTCCACAGCGTACGAGGTTTCGCCCCTGCGCCCAGATTCAGCTGTCATCCTCCGCCTCCTCATCAGCATTCATTCGCATCTGCGGCTAGCACAAGGACCTGCACAAGCTTGCTGCACGCTTCGCAGTAGCCTGCACCCATGCCAGTAGCAGATTGCTCGTGATGCGTCGGCAATTGCCTTCCCCTTGCCGCATTCTATTCCTCTATTTCAGCAGCGTACATGGTTTCGCCCCTGTGCCCACTCCACCATCAATTGTTCCTCTGCCATCATCCGCCTTCATCTGCTCGGCACAAGGATCCGCCCGGTCGCATCACCCGTTCTGTGACGACCTGCGTCCACGCCGAACCTTTTACTGCACACGTGGTTCCACCCCTGCGTCCACTACATCATCATCTGTTCCTCCACCTCCGCATCGGTCTCCGCTTGGGTCAACCCTTCCGCACTTACTAACAACTTATTCGTACACCCTCTCTATCATCAACAGTTCCTCCCAATCTCATCCCACTCCTCCGCTCTGCCACAATCCGCCTATATCAGCAGCCTCCTCTCAATGTCTACCAACACCTTGTCCAACCACTACTCCACTGCTCATGGCTTCTCCTCCTCCTCAATCATCCATTGACATTCTGGCTGAAGACGGCTCCAACGTGCATACCAGGTCAGCCTCTGTCCTACTCCATGCCCGTGGCATGGGATGGTCAGTGCGTGGGCATGCCTTCGTCAATCTACTCCGAGGATCTATCGAATACAACATCGACATGGACAGCCTGACTTCAGATGACTACGCTGAAAATCTGCAGCAGGTCACCTTTCAGGCAGTCTGTGACCGGCTTCGACCACTTGTTCATCCCTCCTACCACCATCCCCACAACTCTGTGTGGCACAGAATCCTTCAACAGGATGGTGGAGACACTGGATCAAAAGCGTCTACACCAACACCAGCCTGTCTACACTGGCAGACGCAATTGATCCTCTGCCTTCCTTCGATCGTCATGAAGGATGGAGACAAACACAAGAGTGGGCTACAGGTTCCTTTTCCCAGTGCTTCTGTTGCACCATGTAGTAACAGATTGTCTGCTTGGTGAACGTCCTTACCTCGGGCCAGCAGACCAACAGACTGAATCATATGCTGAAGTCAGTCGGCAAGTGCACAGAGAGCTCAAGATCATCACACACAGGACCTACCATGACCTGATTGATGCACACCCAGAAGACCTGGGAAACATGTGGTCACACTTCCTCTCCTCTCGGGGTGTAGGGCGCTCTCTTCGGATGGAACGGACCTATTCACATCGATGAGCTGTGAGATTCAAGGGGGGTTTCGGGATATGAATCTGACAGAGTACAACTCCGCAATAAAATTCTCAATAAAGGTTCAGCTCCCGCGAACCACCTCGGTCCCCACGAGGACTACCCGTTAGCAGTCATTGACCAACCAACGGACATCCTGCCGAGGAATCCCCTAATAAGTGGCTTCGCCGCAAGCGCGTCCGGCTAGCGCAGAAGAAGCCGTTGCTACTGTTTTGTCCAGATCTATCGTATATATGGAGGAGTTCATTCCGTCCTAAAACTAACCAGAACAGTTCTTCGCATCCTGTTCTCCTTTGGTTCCGCGGCTTCGTCGCCGTGTTCTTGCTCTGCTCACCCCTCGCTTTCACCGCCTTCGCCCACCATTCGCTGGGCCAGTCCTTCGCTTCGTCACTCTCGATCCTTCGCTCAGCATCAGCACATCAGTCGCCTCGCTCTCGTGTTCTCTCACTACCTTCTGTCTACCTCGGAGCTCTGGTGCCTCACCTCTCTCAAGGCCCTACGACTAACTCCGTGGATCGGCACTCGCCTCTCTGCCTTCGTCATTCCGCTAACAACCTCCCACACGTTTTGCTGCTTCTACTTGCTTCTGCTCTTGCCATTCTCACTCATTGCATTATTCTGACACGCTTCAGTGCTTGGGCCCAGGGGGAGCAACTGTGGGAGTACTACCATGAACCCAACGCATATTTTGACCCCCCGTTTGTGCTCGTTGACGCTGAGTCCGCTCGTGCTGTTCGTGCACTCATCCGGGCTGGACCCGATGACCTCACTGATGAGATCAGGTCCTACAACGCCGATACTACACGTCGCACACCTGCTGACCCTGTCGGCGCTTATGCATTGATCAAGTGCCGTACGACAGTGACTGGGCATGCAGACCAGAGTGTTCTCACTGTCCAATTCAACACACTCTCCATGCGTGCTGATGAGACTGCTGATGCCTACTGGGCACGCAGTCTGCGCTTGTTGCACGACCTTGGTGAAGCAGCCCCTGGACAACTCCCTGTTGTTCTCTCCATTTTCAACGGCCTCATCCCGGAGCTCAGTGACATCTTCAGGTAGGTCAAGGCCACTAAGCTTGAACGCTTGGTGGCCATCCCCGTCCCTGCAGATGCACCCCCTGGCATCGGCACCTTGTGGGAATTCACCTCTCAGCGTCTGACCGACTGGTGGAGCTCTCTGCAAAACAAGCGCATCCATCACGCCGCCGTCTCAGCAGCTACTACAGCGCTTCTCTCCTCATCATCCTCCTCTGCCTCCACCTCATCCTCCATCACATCCACCACCCTGACTGCGACCTCCCTTGCTTCCTTAGGGGGTGGTCAGGGTGCCGGCCCTGGTAAGGGCAAAGGCCGTGGAGGTTCCTCTGGCGGCAAGGGGCAAGGGTGGGGACGGCAAAGGTCGTGGCTCAGACACCGCTCCTTCCTCATCTTCCTCATCCAGCACCGTCACATGCTGGAACTGCGGTGCCACAGGCCACGCGGCTCCCAAGTGTCCAGCTCCTCCCGATGATGCCCGCCTTGCCTCAGCCATGCGTGTCCACTGGGCACGCTCGTCGGGTTCCGAGGGTGCCTCCTCTCGCTCCTCCACCTCCACTGTTCCTTGTGGCCGCAGCGCTCCTCCATCACCACCAGCTGCTGCCTACAGCACCACCCTGACTCCACTCCCTCCCTGGGAATTGGCCATCTGGGTTTGGGGGCCCTGTCTACTTTGGCCCTCCCTCCAGATTCTGCACGCCCCCTCATTGGGCGTCCTCTGCCGCCCCGTCTCAGCGCACCTCCTCTGGTGTCATCATCACTGGCCCTTCCGACGACGAGCGCCAGCTGGACTCGGCTCTCTCCCATGCCGTCCATCATCGACACCTCCGTGATCAGGGAGGTGAGAGTGTGCGTTTGGGTGCGGTGACACTTGTGTGTGCTGTCGATGCGTCACTCCGTGGTGTGTCGTCCGGTCATGTTCAGGGATGTTCCTCCGCTGATGTTCCGTGGATTGAGCAGTGGCAGTCCTACAGCTTACCTCGTTGCCTTGCAGCCTGTGGTCAGCGCCTCCCTCCTCATTCTGCCATTGTCGCTGTCAGCCGTGATCCCGCTTCTGTCCGTGTGTCCAGTGGCTTCTAGATCCTTCATTCAGGAGCCACCCACCACATGACGTCCTGTCGGTCCTTGTTCGTCTCTCTGGGCCCAGTCGGCTCTGTGCGTTTTGTTTGTACCGGCTCTGGTCAGCTCTTGCCTATCCAGGGTGTTGGAGTTGTACGTTTTGGTGGCCCTGGGGGGGAGCTCTTCCTGCCAGATGTTTTGTATGTGTCCGCTCTTGAGCTTAGTCTGCTCTCTGTTACGACTCTCGAAGACCAGGGCATGGACTTCTCTTCCAGCCGCGGCATTGCTTCTGTGCTGCATCGCACCACTGGCCGTGTCCTGCTACGTGGCACACATTGTGATCGCTTGTTCCGCGTGCCCTCATTTGCGCCTCATCCCTCCACTGCAGCCCTTGTTCATGTTGCGCGCTCTCTCTCTCCTGCACATACATAGTTGCTCCATCGCCGCCTCTGCCACATTCACACCGCTGCTGTTGACAGTTTGCTCAAGGACAAACCCGCTTATGGCCTCGATGCCGACACGTTCCCTGCCCCTTGACCCACCGAATTTCTTGACTGTGCTCAGGGAAAAATGCACCGGTCCCCGTTCTCCACTTCTGAGTCCCGCACGTCTCACCCCCTCGACCTCTTACATGCCGACGTCATGGGCCCTCTCGCCCATGATGCTCTCGGGGGGGTTGGTCGCTATGTCCTCTGTCTTATTCATGATTTCTCTCGCATGCGCTGGGTCTTCGCCCTTCGGCAGAAGAGTGATGTTTGTCCCGCTCTCGAGTCCTGGCTCCCACAGGCCGAACTGGCCTGTGGACGCCGCTCGAAGGTCTTTCGCTGCGACCGTGGGAGGGAATTCATGGGTCCCATGGCCCGTTTTTTTACCTCTCGCGGGGTGTGTATGGATTCCTCCGCTCCTTACACCCCCTAGCAGAACGGCGTCTCTGAACGCTAGAACCGTACTCTTGCTAACGGTGTCCGCACCCTCCTCACTGAATCCTCCCATTCCCCTGTCTTTTCATTCAAGGCCATGTCCTACATGACCTGGGTGTGGAACCGTGTTCCTCACGGTCCACTCCCTCGCCATGTCACTCCCTTTGAGCGAAGGCACGGTCGTTGTGCCGATCTTCGTCTCGCCTGCGTCTGGGGTTTCATTGATGCCGTCTGGCTGCCTGAGGACTTTCGCAACAGCAAGCTTGGCCCTCGCGCCCGTCTCTGCACCTTTCTCGGTGTCTCAGCACTGTCCAAAGCTTGGCACTTGACTCTGACCGCTCCCGCGTCATTGAGTCTCGCGACACCTTGTTCTTCGAGGATGTCTTCCCTCGTGACCTGTCCCATGTCCCTCCTCCCTCCTCTCTCTCCTTGCTTCGTCGGATTGGGGGGGGTGTGTCTGGTCCCGCCTCCGATCTCCGAGTGCCATCTTCTTGTTCTACCCCCTCAGCGTCCCCTACTGTTCTGCATGTCTATCACACGGACGGCGAGGATGAGGACTCCTCCGTGGATTCCTCGTCCTCTCATACCTCGTCTGAGTCGCATGCCTCCCTGCCCTCCTCGGATGCCGTGTTGTCCCAGCCATCCTCTAGCAGTCCTAAGTCCTCAGACTCAGCACCCACTCACACACAATCCCCAGTGCATTCCACTCCCAACTCATCCCCTGAGTCGTCACAGCAGTCACCTCCTGTGGTTGACGTCCCTGGAGGTGAAGCACCTCAGATCCCTCCTCCTGAACCTGAGCCCTACACACGTGGGGGGGGAATTCGTGCTTTTCAGTCCTCAAAGTCATCTAAGTCCTCTCGCGGGCGCTCACGTCCCTCTGTGACATCTACTAAGTCTTTCTCAGTTGGCCCGTCCAAAGCATCTCAACCCTCACAGCGGGTCACCCGCTCCAGCGCGTCGTCCTCCACTTCTGGGACCTCAGTTCGCCCCACTGGCCTTTATGCACTTGGCCTGTCCGTAAGCGTTGTGCATCCCAACTCAGCAGTCGGCTACGCTCTTGTAGCCCATGAGTTCCACAGTGCTCTTGAGTCATCCGTCGCTGGCTATGTTGCCGCATGCTTTGCGGCCTCTGGCCTTACTACTCTCCCCCCCGAGCCTACCACTGTCCGGCAGGCTCGTGAAGCAGCGGATGCTGACCTCTGGGAGAAGGCCATGCAAGAGGAACTGATGGCCCTCCGTGAGCATGCTGTCTTTGAGCTCATGGATATCCCTGCAGGACGGAAGGCAGACTCTGCTCGGTGGGTACTACGGTCCAAGCTGAAGCCCGAGGGGAGAGTTGACCGGTACAAGGCTCGCCTCACGACGAAGGGTTTCTCCCTGATTCTTGGAATTGACTTTGATGAGACCTTCGCACCGGTCTGGAGGTACACCATTGCCCGAGCGCTGCAGAGCCTTGTTGCCCAGCACGACTAGGAACTGGAGCAGATGGACGTCAACAACACCTTCCTGCATGGGAAGCTTGATAAGGAGATCTACATGGTCCAGCCACCGGGGTTCACCGATGGCACAAACAAGGTCTGGCATCTGCGAAAGGCCCTTTATGGGCTCAAGCAGTCGCCACGTTGGAACATGGAGATCTCCTCCACTCTTGAGCGGGGAGGCTACCGTCGCAACACGGTTGATCCAGCACTCTTTTTGAGCGCTCCCTCAGAGCCATTTGTGGCTATTCTTCTCTACGTCGATGACCTGCTCATTGCCTTCCCCAGTCTAGGAGCTGTCCAGTCGTTGAAGAACCTACTGCAGTCTACATACAAGATGAAGGACCTAGGTCCTGCACGGGTGTTCCTTGGGATGGAGCTCGAGCGTGACCGCCAGCGTCGTACTCTACACGTGCACCAGGCTGCATACAAACGCACACTAGGGGAGCACTTTGCCTCCCTACTTGCTGAAGTCCCCACCGCGTCCACACCGATGACTCCAGCAGGGCAGCGCCTGCTGAAGTCACTCGACTCAGCACAGGTGGGGGAGATTGTCGATGTCACCGACTACCTCAGTGTGGTCGGCTCCCTCATGTATCTTGCCACCACCACTCGGGCGGGCGTGGCCCTCTCGGTCAACTTCCTTGCCCGGTTCTCCCAGCAGCCTCGTCAGAAACATCTCGAGGCAGTGCTGCGTGTTGTCCACTACGCGCTGTCCACTGCACGCTTGGGACTGTGTTACCGTGCTCAGCACTCTGTGGTCGTGGACGGATACACAGACAGTGACTAGGCGCATGACACAGATGCTCGTAGCCGTACTGGTTACATCTTTCTTTTCGGTGGGACTGCTGTCTCTTGGAAGAGTGGAAAACAGGGCTCTGTTGCTCGAAGTTCCAGTGAGGCAGAGTACGTGGCACATGGCGCAGGTACGTGTGAGAGTGTGTGGTTGTGCCGCCTGCTGCAACAGTTCCGTGTTCCCATTCGCTGCATCACTTTGCGCTGTGACAACCAAAGTACAAAAGCAATCGCCGGGCACGATGGCATCGTTCTCGCACAAAGCACATCAACATTGAGCATCACTTTGTACGTGAGCGCATTGCTGCTGGAGAAATTCAGGTCGTCTGGGTCGACACTCGTCAGGAGCGAGCAGACTTTCTCACCAAAGCTCTCAGTAGTGGCATGTTCAAGGCGGCTGTGCATGTTGTTGGCCTGCTGCGCTCTCGTGATGCCCCTGGTTGATCTGTGCACCTTGTTGTCTTGTGATGTGTCATTTGTCCTGTGTGTGTGTGGGTTGTTCGTCTGTGGGTCATGGGGGAGTGTTGGCTATGGTTGTAAACACACGCAAGTGACCTCTTGACTCTACACACACACACACACAAACACACACACACACACACACACACACACACACGCGCACACATAC
>SZWC01000310.1:337957-357469 GCA_023375785.1 Penium margaritaceum | reverse complement strand
GGGGGGGGAGGGGGGGTGAGGGGGGTATCCGGCTGCACGACCCAACTCGCACCCTCCCTTTCAGACCAGCGTGATTGAGACAATGCGAACGGTGGCACGAGCAGCAGCCCTGCGCCTGTGCTCAGAGTGAAAGTGGGAGTGGGAGTGAGAGGGAGAGTGAGAGTGAGAGTGAGAGTGGGAGTGAGAGTGGGAGTGGGAGTGAGAGTGGGAGTGAGAGGGGGGGTGAGAGCGATAGTGAGGCCGCCCATGCCGACGCCGCATGGCACATGGCCGCAACGCCCATGTCAAATCTCCGCCTCCAGCGCAGCTGCTCTCTCGTGCGGGCCCTGCCGCTGCTGCACAGGCTTCGGCTGCAGCCACCGCCGCTGTCGCTGCTGCTGCTGCTGCTGATGCTACAGACGCTGCTGCTGAGGCCGCTGCTGCTGTGGGCCGCGCTGCTGCTTGTTCCAGCCCAGAGGAGGTACGCTGTCAGCGCTTGTGAGGTCGCCAACAGACGTGCTGTGCTGTTGGCCCTTGAGACGTCAAACAGATGTGGGGCTTCCGACCGCCGGCCCTGCCGCGCCGGCTGCTTCGAATTAGCCCTGTCTAATCTCCGTTTCAGCTTCTTTCGCAGACACGGATACACAACCTCGGCTTAGGCCGCGGAGACTTGCAGCGCGGAGAGGCCCTGCCTCGTTGAGTCGAAAGCGAACGCGAAACGACGCAACGCGATACAGAGCGAGGTAACAACGCGACGCAGGAGACCACGGCGGAAGACGGCTGTGCTACACCGACGCGGAGGCGGCACCGACGTGGTCCCTGCCGCCCCCGTCCGAACCCAAGTGGCGCGGGGGGTCGAGACAGCCAACATTGCCACTGCTGCTGCTGCTGCTGCTGTAGCTGCTATTTCCTCTGCTGCTGGGAAAGCAAGACTGGCAGCCTGTCGCTTTGGAATTGGTCCGTCCGCTCCCACCCGCCAGAGCGACAGGACAATGCGAATGACTCGCGTGAGGCGAAGAAGGGAGGGGAGACGATGAGTTCGGTTTGCAAGGGCTGGTCGGGCCAGCACCTGCGATTTTGTTTTTCGTTTGCTTCGACAACTCATGTCGCTGTCGCGTCATCCCTACCGACGTGTTTGGGAAGGAAATGCAATTTTAGTAAGGTTGAGAAAATGGAAACACAAAAAAAAGCGCGCTGCTGCATGGGCATCCAACGATAGCACTCTTTCTGGCGCATGCAGAAACGTCACACAGAAATGTCAATTTTCTGGAACGAATACAAAGATGTCACATTTCTGCAGGGGCATGTCGGGATGTAAATTTTCTGGAGGGGCATGCAAAAACTTCAAGACACATGTATGTTAATGTTCAGAAGGCCACACCAAATGTCAAATTTTGTGGTTGCACCACATCAGCATACGATGTGTCAAATCTTCACAATGTGATTCTCGTCCATTTTTATGTTCTCTCTTGCAGTAAACATTAGAATGTGACAATACATTGCAAACTAGAAGTTTTGTACTTGGTTTTTTGTGCTTAAAAAAACGATACCTTGACTTAGAGTACGCATTTTTTCTCTTTTACTTGAAGTTTTCGTTGCCCATCTTGGCTTACCTTAAAAAAAAACACATGACAAGAACAAAAAAAGGAATCATTTCTCTAGGGTCAAAAAAACGCCACATTTTATATGAGCAAATTATAATCTCATATTTCACATGAACACACTGGTATTTCACTTGTTCATTACATCATGGAATTAAAATATGTTTAAAATTTCTACCATTGTCTCACGCCATATTTTTATGGGAGTTGACTACGTTATCCGACCTCTTAATAGAAAACGGATATTTGTGCGTTCATTTAAAATGTGACATTTTAAGTCATGTAAAATGTGACACTTTTCAATTCTCCTTAAGAAATCATGGTGTTTATATGTTTTCCATGTGATCTAAAAATTTACGCCAGCGTTGGCCACAACAATTTTAAGCAATAAAGAAGCAATGCGAACTCTAAGTTAAGGTATTGTTCTATGAAACACAAAAACAACCATGTGCAAACCTTGGAGTTTACTAAACAATATCACATTATATTTTTTATTGTGATAGAGACCATACAAATGGACGAGTATTCTATGTGTTTTTGGTAGTTTACACAGATTTTATACAGGTGGCACCACAACCAAACACAACATTTTTACCCTCCCAAAAATGGGCATCTATGTGTCAGACATTTTTTCCTTCTACGCCAAAAAGATGATATTTTCCACGATCTCCAAATAAATTAAATTCGTGTTTGCAACTGAAAAAAAGTGACAATCTGGTATGCCCCTTGAGAAAAGTGACATTTTTTTATTAGTGAAGCGATAATTGCACTGGATTTGTGATACAACTGGGTGCGGTCGTTTCCTCATTCAAGGGTCATTACAAGCAGTTACAGATTTATCTGTGACTTGCTAGGAAGCAGTAGTCAGGCCAGCTGACTACTGGTTTAGTATCCCAAGTGTTGTGTTCACGCTTAGGAGTGTAAATAGCTATATTGGGAAGTCCAAGAGAAGAGTGACCGCCTAGGTTTTCACACCTATATTGCACGACTCAACAAGTGCCTCTAACGAGGCAGGTTGGAGGATGAAACCCTACGAGGTGTACACATGGCATTGTACAGGCAGCACCGATGTCGTCTGAGCCAGCACACAATCTCATCGATGAATTACCGTACTGGATGGCATATTCGCCGTGTTTTTTAAACCATTTTACATGATTCTAATATTAGCCGGGTTTCGGGCTATTTTTTGTTTTGGACGTGGTTGCCTATCCCAGTCCAACACATAAAACAGGATATTCATGTTCGCCCATCGCTCAAGTCTCTGTTTGCGCAGAGCCCTTGATGATCTGTTGTACTTCGATGTTCGAGCTTTTGAAATCGCGGAGTGCGCGCGTCCGTCCGATGACGTCCGACAGCGGACCTCTCGGCGCTTCGACTGACGGGGCTATTCGAGCGCGCTGCCCCATGTCGTAGGATGAAGTTGAACATCGGCAGTGTGTTTTTTTTTCCTCGATGCTGCCCGTGTTGCTTTTCGCTTTTCCCAATCAAAGTTGTGCTCCATTTCCAAAATGTATGCAAAGTTGTCCACGGCAGAAATATCTATATGACTTTGACTGGGCGAAAAATAAGTTTAGGATTGCCTAATATTACACATGATTCGCCCATCCATGTAGCAATATCAAGTGGAATGCATGGGCGAACTCAAATATTTATTTTTAGTGAATATGCCATCCAGTACGGTACTACATCATCAACGCGTCTACCAATGCTGGATGACGCTTTACTTCATCATCAGGGGGTATAGTTAATACTGCTACCTATAATGAAGTACAGGGGACTAGTATCAACCAAGAGCAGCATTATAAGAGGAGGGGCTGGTAGCAATCACAGTTTATCTCAGCATCCTGGAACATCTGAGTGTCAACTACTACCAGAAAAGTCAGCCTTCTGACTTTGCACCCAGTTTTACCTGCTAGAATTCTACTCTGTCGACCCACTGAGTCTGGAAACACTGCCTGCTTGGCTAGGAGGATCCCTGTCTTCTTCAAGGTTTGTCTACCTACAAGACACGCCAAGACTCTTCTCCATGGCTAGACGCCTGGCAAAACGTTACGCCCAACTTGGGCCAGGAACACAGTCAGACCTTTGTGCTATACATATGCTACTGTGAGGCTAGCACATAATACCACTCTACATGTACTTTTGTATTATCATAATACAATCAAAACCCCACAAAAAACAGGCTTCTACACTTTGCTCTTTTATAGCATGTACATGTCTAGCTAAGCACATCAGGGTCCTATCACGTCAACAAGGCCTACTCAGCCTTTACTATGGGCGTGAAAATTTTCAACATGGTATCAGAGCAAGGTCATGCTTTGAGGTAGCACAACAGCAGCAGCAAAATAGTAGGAATAGTAGTAGGTTGAGACGTTCTCTACTCTCTTCTGTACAAGTGAGCGGTAGCAGTTTTCGTTCTTGAATTCTCCTTGCGGTTCAACCTGCATATTGCACAACCATAAAGGTTCCAATGAGTGGCATGGAACCTGAAAACCACGATGAAGGTCCTCTCCCCCTTGACAATCAAGGGAGAGGTTCCCCTCCCCTTGACAATCAATCAATTCTGCATGGTTTGTGCATGGGTCAGAAGCAGGGACGCCATGTCGTAAATCATGCACAACGGCAAGAGCAGAAGCACAACGCTTGGCTCATGAAGCGCAACAGATGGCATAACAGGAAGTATTAACGCGTCAAGCTATGGAGTAGGAACAAGAGGCATTGAGGCAGCAGCTTAGAGCCTAAGAGCTCCTTCGACAACAAGAGCAGCTCACACATGCGACTCAAGCATCGCACACACAGCAGTTGCAACAATCGCATGAAGCGTTAGCAACACAAAATGCACAACTTTAACAAAAGTTGGCTCGGTCTCAACTGCAATAGCAGTAGATGCATGAACACATGGTGCAGCAACAACAACAACAATAGCAACTGTAGCAACAAGTGCAACAGTAGATGCAATGGCAACAACAATCACAAGCATCTTCTGCCCATCACTCTGAAGAAAATGCTCCACCTGTCTTTCAACGAGCTATCTCCTAGAAAATATGGCCTCGAGCAGCTCCAAACGGAGGTGAACAACAGCAATTCTTGGCACATTCTCGAGGGATGCCGGGGGTGCCACCATTGACATCACACCAACAGGCTCAACCACCTCTTATGTCACAAGCCTACGGGGCTCAACCTGTAGTAGCTACAGTAATGGCTCAAGGTCAAACGTTCCAAGCTGTACCCATGCAATAGTATCATGTTCCTGCCGAACCGTTGGTAGGACAAAGAATCACATTCCAACATCTGGAGATCATAATGCCTGCTGCAGCAACATCCTTGTAGCTGCACAAGATCAAGGTCGACACGTTCGACGGAGAGAACTTCCCACACTGGGTGCACAAGTTCAAACAGGTCACTCGGATCCACTGTCTATGGGAGTTATAGAACGAGTATTACTCGCCACCACCATTGGGGTCATCACCACAAGAGATGGTAGAGTTCAACTACTTCACCAAGGCTGCATACATGGTGCTGGATAATCAACTCACTCCTCGCATCCTACAAGCAATCAGGATGTTCGAGTGGTCAGCTGAACCTGCTTAGCATGCATGGTCTTACCTGCTTAATTCGTACATGGCTGGAGACTCAACCTTCAAGTCTCATCGTCTTACAGAGCTATCGCACATCAAACTCAATAACTTCAGCAACATTGAATACTGCATCAATAAAGCAAAGTCCCTACGCAATCATCTCGTAGTAACGGATGCTTCAATCTCAGAGTCCGTATTTGTAACGTTCCTTCTCAGTGGCTTGATAGGAGACTGGGAGAATGTAAGACAAGTGTTGAAGTTTATGCAAGAATCAGAGTTGACAGAGGCGTACATGTGCAAGACATTGCGCATAAAGCATCACAACCGTAAGCTTACAAAGGAGAGGATCGGGCTTCTTTCTAACACAACTTTCTTTATAGCAAGTGCAGCTCACGTCAACGTAGCTCATCCATAATTTAAGAGTCAACCCATGATGAACTCAGCATCTTTCCAAATCACTGCCCGGCCTAGTCCAAACGCCAACAACCGCAACGCTAGTGGCCAACGTATAGGATCACGATGTGTAATACAATGTGACTATTGCAAGAAGATTGACCACAAGGAAATAGACTATAGAAAGCGGATTGTGGATGAGGCACTGGCAAAGAAGTAAATAGGCTACCAAGGCAAAAAGCCAAGAGACAACCGGAAGGAAAAGAAGGATGGTGACAAGGATAAGACTCAGGATTCAATGAAGAAAGGCAACAATGAAGGCAAGAAAGAGTTTGATTACTCAGCTTCTGTATTTTAACTCTTAGATGCACTGAGCAATGGCCTCGTTTGTTCACCGTATGTGTGGTACCTCGATAGTGGGTGCACATCACATATCACATTTAACAGGTCTTGTCTTCAGGACCTCCAGCCTAGCACAAAGGGTTTTGTTATAGTCGCTAACAACAAGCAATTCCCAGTGTTAGGAAAAGGCAGAGTAGTTGTAACAGGCTACAACAGAGCATAGGTGAAATTTGGAGATGTACGCTACATCCCTGAGATTACCGTCAACCTATTGTCACTTGGGCAGCTGATGAAGAAGGGAGCTCACATTGTGAGCAACAGAAACAACATCACCCTACGGAATAGTGAAGGAGAAGTGTTCCCTCGAGGCCGGCTTCTGCCATGCGGTATGATTGGACTCGACTGTAGTCCTCTCGGAAGCAGCCCAAAAGTCTCCCTTCGTTGCCGCAAGTCTACACAAATCTTCTGGTGCAGCCGTCAGCGTGTGGCACAAGAGATTAGGCCACATCAGCTACCAGCTAGTCGAGACCATGAAGAAGCAACAGCATGTTCATGGACTTGACATCAAGGACAATGACGGCAAGAGGACTTCTGATACCTGCGAAGGCTACGTGAAGGCAAAATTTCCACGACAAGTGTTTCTGCCTGCAAGCAGGTGCGACGTTTTGGACAAGCTCAAGTTGGTCCAAAATGACATGTGTGGACCACTACCAGCAGCTACGATGAATTCGGGTCTCCGATACTTTCTTTTCCTCATTGACGATGTAACCCAATTCACATGGTGCTACCCTCTCAAGACAAGAGACAAAGCACCGACCTACTTTTTCAAGTGGCTGGCTATGACAGAGAGGCAGAGGAGCTGGAAGCTACAAGTGTTACACTCTGACAACGCTGGACAGTTCACTAGCACTCACTTCATGTCTCGTCTTGGAGACATGGGTATTGTGTGGCAGTTTTCTGTGCCCTACACACCATAGCAGAACGGAGTTGCGGAACGTGCAAACCGCATGATTCACGAGACGCTCAAGTCGATACTTCTTGGTGTACAACTTGACAACAACCGGTGGCCATTCGCAATCAACCAAGCAGTATGGGTGCGCAACCTTGTCCCTCACAAATCACTACCAAACATGACGTTGTTTCAAGCATGGCATGGAGAAAATCCAAACATTAAAGGGCTACGGACATTTGGCTGCATGGAACTTGTTCACGTGCCAAAGGAGCAAAGGAGGAAGCTGACCGAAAAAGCATCTTGGGGCTTGTTCATGGGGCAAGCATCCAACATGAAAGGATGGGAGTTCATCGAGATGGAATCACAACGCACCATCATCAGTCGCGATGCAATATGTTTCTAGAATATGACACGCACAACATGGGAGGCCAAGCGGAAAACGGCCGCAGATCTTCTACACACTTTCTACGACTCCTAAATCGAATCCCTTGTAGATCGGAAGGAGAATCAGCCACACATCCACTCACCCTTTCAAATCTAGATGAGGTAGATGATAAGGCGGTGCACATGTTTGTGCCCTTTGGCACTCACCACCTTGAAAGCACCACCCTGGACGATGAGTCGGTTGATGTACGGCATGATGAAGGCGAGACGGTGGGCATGCAAGATGGTTTACAACGGTCAAGGAAGGTTCAACCTCCACTCGTTGTGGACAATCGACGTTTCACACGCCTCCTACAGTAGCAAATAGAACAAATGCAGGGAGATGATGAGGAGGAGCACAGTCTTGTTATTATATTGTTCTAAGTGTTCAAGAAGGACGAAGTGGTCCTTGCTGAATTTTCTACGACACACCTTGCTGCACTTGTTACACAACCTTTTAAGGAACTCCCACCAAAGCCAAAGAAATTACAAGAAGCTCTAAGTGGTGAGCATGAAGCAGAGTGGAAAGCAGCACTTGATATAGAGTACAACGGTCTGATGGAGTAAGGAACGTGGGAACTCACTGAACTACCACTGCATGAACGACCTGTGGGGGTGAAGTGGGTTTTTTGCATCAAGACCAAGGCTGACGGGAGCATTGACAAGTTCAAAGCCTGACTTGTTGCGAAAGACTACACAGGTGGAAGGAAAGGGCTTCTTTAAAACCTACGCATCTGTAAGCTGCTACACGATAGCACGTATCATGCTTGCCATCGCAGTAGTGAAGGACTACGTTGTGCAACAGCTTGACATCAAGAACGCCTTCTTTCATGGAGATATGGATACAAATGTGTTCATGAATAGCAAGAAGGGTATGATAACGGTAGTGGACGTACGTGCAAGCTGGTCAAGAGCCTCTACGTGTTGAAAGAAAGTCCACTCCAGTGGTACACGAAGCTACAAGAACTTCTAGAGAACCTCGACTTCCAACCATCGGCCTTCAACGACTGTCTCTTTCTTCACCGTCCTGCACTTGAGGCTCGCCCAGACTGTTATGCCCTTGTGTACGTGAATGACATCCTCATCATTGGCCCATCTGCACAATTCATCAAAGAAACGGCTACAACAATGGCCAAAGAGGTGAACATCACACTCATATCTTCCTTTGAGTTTTACCTCGGCATGAACATTAAGTGCAACCATGACTTGCATACCTTAGAGCTGAGCCAAGAGACCTATTGTACAAAGTTCTCTAAACGCTTTGATGTACCTGATCGATGCGTACCAACACCCTTAACCCAGTAGTAGGTGATGCATCAGGGACAAAGGGGGAGGAGTGAGAGCGACTACCACAGCAGAGTGGGATCACTCATGCAAGCTTCAAGTTGCACTCGACCGGACCTATAGTATGTTGTGGGAAACCTTTCACGTGGGAACGAGACCTGCACAACAGAAGATTGTAAGGAGCTTGACCGGGCCCTTATGTACATGAAATCCATAAAAGACGCAGCACTACGTTTTGGCACCTCAAAAGACCTGGAGCTCAAGTGCTTTGTTGATGTATATTTTAGAGGCATGGAGGAGGACCGGCGGAGTACTACTGGCTTTGTGTGCCTTTGGTCGGGAGATGCAGTCTCATGGTTCAAGCAAGCGGTAAAACATCATCACACTCAGCTCTACCAAAGCTTAGTACGTCACAGCAACATCAGTTGCACAAGAGGTGACCTAACTATGGAACCCTCTTGACGACATCGGATTTGGGAAAGAGAAGTCCACACAAATCTAAGTCGACAACAAGTCTGCGATCGACCTCGCAAACTCCACCAAATTCCAAAGAAACAAGAAACACATCGACATACACGGCCACTGCATCCGGTCACAGGTCGTTGATGGCATTGTGCGGCTCGTACATGTGCCTTGTTTGAAGCAAGCAGCGGACTTCCTAACCAAGACAGTTCCAAAAGACATCTTCAATTAGTGCGTTGTCAAGTGCAGGCTCGCCTCAAACGCGCTCTCACAATAATGGCGAAACCACACCGTACTTTTTGGCACGTAGAAGTCAAAGATTCGCACCCTCACCATGACGGTTAAAGCCAGTAGTGACCTGCTCAGGTGCTTCATGGTGCATGGAACATGCGAAGTACAACGTGCAGCTGAAAGGGGGAGAGGGTCAATGGAGCATGTCGTCACCAAAACTCAAGCTTCTCAAGTCAATTATACGCCATCTCCCGCGTTCCCAAAACCATTGGTGATTCGCGACAGCCATGGACATCCATTCTGCAACACAGATGCAGGCTACGAGTCTCAGATTTTAGAGCTGGCAAGAGAAGAACCTGAAAAGCTACAAACTTTGCACGTTTTCCATGTGTCGACTTCATTGGCTTTGGCGGCATTGAAACTAGATGCTCATGGCTTTTCTTCTATCGAGGAGCAGTTGGATGCAGCAGGCCTTCATCAACAGCAGCTTCAAAAGCAGGAGCCGTAGCAAGCAGCACCAGCTGGAAAAAGCCTAGTGAAAACTTCGTCGCAGCAAGTTTTGTCGCAAAAGTTTTTACAAAAACTTGCTGACCACTCTACTGTCGTGGCTAGTCGTCGCTCAAGGCGACAATGTCAACAATCACCGTGGCTGCATGGTGCGACAAAGACATGACGTCGACGCTGAGCGGCGTTGTCATAACGCAAGCTTTGGATCGCGACCCAAGCTTGCTCCCTCACGCGAGTGACATCTTGCTCGCGCGAGCGAGCAAAGTGGGAAAACAGGATCCCGTGGCGTTTGGATCCGGAAGCCGCGAGGTCACCACCTCCACCAGCGCCGCAAGAAAAGAGGAAATAGATAAAAGAGAAGAAAAGACAAAGAGGACTTCATTTTCTTGCATACTAAAGCGAGCCGGCGGAGGGGACGCGGGGACTACGACGACTCATCTTGCAAAGTCCAGCCCATCGCCACTAAAGGTTATGAGCGCGACTGCCGACTACAAGAAGTTCATCACCCCGACCGGTGGAGACGGTCAGCTCTGGAGCAGCGCAAAAGGACGCGCGAGGGTCCGAGAGCGAGGTCGTAGAAAGCAAAGTCGGACAATTCCACTCGGAACGGTGTCGGCAACGAGCCGCTTGCCTCTCGCGAGTCCAAGTCCGACCGCCGTAACCACCTCCACCACTACATGACCAACCGGTGGAGGAACAAGACAAAAGACAGATGTCGATGGAACTACTAGCCGAAAACAAGATTTTGAGACTAAGTACCGGGATGAACACTTGCGCAACGACGAAGGAGTTCAGTGGAGCAGCGTTCTTTCTTTGGAAACTGCACTCTGAAGTAATAACTCACCCTCTGAGGAGCAGATAGGGGTAGACAGCCATCACCAAGCGACTAAGGGAGAATAACTAACAACAAAATCAGCCTCAACTCGCAACTGTACACCTAAAAACGACAGTGTGAACAGCTGGAGTGCGGAACTACCTTTTTCTACTCCACCTCCATGTGAGGAAAGGCTCATAAATTATTTTCTGGCAATCTGTCCCATCCTGCCACCTCGACAGCGACCTTTCCAAGAAAAGATACCTCATCTGTGACCCTCCCTAGACAGGATGACCAATTTTCCTGTCCTGTCACTAGTGGGACTTATAAAAGCAGAAGTCAACATCAAGGAGGTGTCTAGAGTTGACAATCTCCATGAGAAAATGACAGTTGCGGTTTCCGAAGTTCTTACAGGCCTCCCCTATTTTTCAGGAACACAGTTGGAACTCGGCCAAGAACCGAAGGAGACCCAATCTACGTTCTGCAGGCACCCGGAAGCTGGAATCAAGATCGGACAGATTTTCTTTTGCCTGAATAAATACCTGGACTTCATCTCTGAGACTCCATTTCCCGACGAAGATGCTAACATCCCTGTCATTAAACCTGTTCTTATGAAGACCGAAGAAATCATCAAATTGTTCGCCTTTGAGTGAAATTGTCAAGGTTCCCATCATTACCAGCACACTTATCGAGGGGGAGTGTTGGATTGAAGTGATAACTGCGCTGGATTTGTGATACAACTGGGCACAGTTGTTTCTTGATTCATAGGTTCTAACAAGTAGTCACAAATTTATCTGTGACTTGTCGGGAAACTTCTTTGTAAGGATTTTCCACTGTACAGGCCAGTTGACTACTGGTTTCATATCCCAAGTCTTGTGTTCATGCTTGGGAATATAAATAGCTATGTTGGGAAGTACAAGAGAAGAGTGACCGCCTCAGTTTTCTCACCTATATTGGACGACTCAACAACTACCTCTGACAAGGTAGGTTGGATGATGCAACCCTACGAGGTGTACACAAGGCCTTGTACAAGCAATAACGAGGTCGTCTTAGCCAGCACACGATCTCATCAATGAATTAGTGCATCATCAACGTGTCTTCCAATGTTAGACGACGCTTTACTACATCAGCAGGTGGGGTATAGTTAAGACTACTACCTACAATGAAGCAGAGGGGACTAGTTTCAACCAGGAGCAGCAACATAAAAGGAGGGGCTGGTAGCCGTCATAGTTTGTCTCAGCATCCTACACTATTTGTGTCAGCTACCGCCAACAAATTCAGCCTTCTAACTTTGCACCCAGTTTTGGATCCTGCTAGAGTTCTCCTCTGTCGACCCAGGTAGCCTGGCAACACTACCAGCTTGATTAAGAGGAGCCCTGACTTCCTGAAGGCATGTCTACCTACATTTTCCTCTGTGGAATCATTCCTTCTATAACATTATGCTCGATAACAAAAATGTTCATTGCTGACTTTAGAGATTAGGAGAAGTTTACATTATGTTAAATTTATGCTATATTACCTGCTCTTATCCTCATAAGCATGCAACATCCATGTCATTGTTAAATAGAAACCATTGTCCTATTTCTTTTCTACTTGACATAAAAAGATATGTCATTTTTTTGTGCACCAAACTACTAAATCACGTTACTTCTCTCCATGAATAGTTTGTAACATGTAGTTCTTGCATTAAGTCTTATGAACAACCACGAGTTAGTAATTATAGTTTGAGGTGAATGGTACATATTGCCAAAAACAACCTTAGTGATGCTGAATGACTTTGTGGTTAAGTTTATTCTAATGTTAACTTATGAAATCTGTCATGTAAGGTATATTTCACTCAACATTGAACATCAATAATTAACAACTCTTAATGGGCTGCAAATGGGATGGTTCCTTGCATGTCGTTTGATTCCATCTCGTGCTCACCTCCCTCCTTACACAACTTTAAGAGGAATTCAACAATCGCGTGGTGTCTTTCATCATAATAAAGCATATACACATGCTCTTATTCAATTGGGATGTACAATAATGTGTTTTTACTGAATTCATCCACTAGTTTACACCACTTTGTGAAGGAGAAAGGACACAAAACTAACCAATATCTACTAGTCTTTGATAAGACATTTATTATGTAACACTCAATTGTATGTTGAGGGATAGCTACCTATGTGGATCAAATGAACTTCTCGTTATGTGTATATATGAACGTTCTTGAAAGGTTTCCAACACTACCTTGTAGTGTTAATATATTGTGTATTATGGCTATTGCCTCCACGTATAAAATGCTGATTTGGTGGTGCTTATTGTTTGGCATGGATTACGTGACTACTTGGAACAAAAATTGCATTTTGTTTACACAATTGATGTAACACATGTTTTCATGATTCCTTAGCTTTCAAATGAAAGTCTTGGAATCATGAAAAAATAATAGGAGTTATTAAAAAGAGCTTAATGAGAGTGCTCTTAGTTCACATTTTGTTGACTTGTATGACATATTTTTATGATACCATGAAATGTGTTTCTATTAGAGGATGTAGCATTTCTTAAGATTTCTTAACTCAAGACATTATACCAACCGTTTTGCTACCATTTTAACATGTCTTGCCAATGTTCCTCTCAACGAATTCACCCACAAAAGAACTTTAATTTGTTGCACGAGTCCAGTCCTTGAACGGATCAATGGATTCTACTACTCATCAAGATACATTCCACATACTGAACAGTTCCCATCCGCGTGCCATGGTATTAAACCTCAAATGGTTTCCTTAGCATGGTAAACTAAAAACATTAAATGCACCCTTACAAAACATGGAACTATTCTCTAGGTCCACCTCCCATGTCCTCAGAACATCTCTTATCTACATGAAGTTTTCATCATATGCCCTAGTTGGGGAAGATTCTTCTTCATAATAATCACATTGTGCAAATACATCTCTTCCAGTTCGTCTTTGCCTTGGATGTTATTGTTTATTTTTCTATCTCCTAGTCTTTAGTGGAGGACTCCTCTTGTCATTTCTGATGGATTCAATATGTACCACCATCATTTTTGACTTGGAGAGAGGTTTCTCATTCAAAATAAAATTTGGATATCTAAAAGAGACTTGACAACATAGGGCCATATGGGTTGATTTCTTCTTTATCCAACTCTGGGAGCGTGGAATTCAAGGAATAGTTTGAGAATTTGAATGAAATTATCCAATTTTGTTAACATTTCTTTGACTTTTATTTGGTAGGCTTAAATTCGGCTTTCAATGTTTAATCATAACATTCCACACATTTATTTCCTTATTTCAAGACGCTAAGATTTCCAATCTTCGAGTTTTAAAAATGATGTTTGTACTTTGTAATTCCTCATATGCATTGCGTGGAATATAGAAAAGTCTTGGCATGCAAAGAAATGACATCATCCAAGGTCTCCCTGGGTATGTGACAAGTTATATACAGTTTTTGTCCATGTGGAGGCTGTTATATTTTTACAAGAATATGGATGCATATAATTCCGAGTTTTAACAATATATTCTTTTCCATTTCATTTTTGTTCATCTTCAAACTATTAAAATAAGAATTGCGTGAGGCAAGACACTACTTGAATTGCATGTGACACAATGAGAGGTTTCATAATGATTGAAGGACATACCTCACCCAAATTGGTGTTGGTTTGGTAGAATGATGGAGATATGGCAGAAATTTAAAGAATTAAAACAAATATAATTCTTCACTTGTATTTGAAGATGCAGGCGGAGATCGACGACTGGAACGCTCGACTTCTGGTGATTCTTCTCGTGGCGTACCTTCTCGTGGTAGATGGCGTTCCCATGTGTAAATTGCGACGCATGGAGCATGGATTGTCAAAATAGTGGTAGAGAGTAGCTTTGCTGAAACTGTTTCCGTCGGTTTTTCCCTTACCCTTACCGCTCTGGTGTGCCAGGCCCGCAGTATCGAGCTTCGTGCTTGCGGGCTCACAGGCGGAGAGGGAGGGGACACGGGCTAATAGGGCAGTAGATGGTTGCCATCTCCGCAACGCCCACAGCTGCCACAGCGTGCTTCCAACGTGGCGATCGCCGTGTGCTGTCGGGCGTCCTCGGCAAGCTCACGGTCTGAAAATGACGGGCGCGTTTGTCGACACTATGAACTGCAAAGGCTTCTGCATCAGTGGTACCCATGCCTTTCGGAGACTCCAGCAGTGCCACTGTCTAGCATGCGCCGTAGGCCTCAAGATATAAGGTTTGTCAACGATGAACCGTCAGATGTCTGACAGCCAGTATCACCAGTGCTTTATGATGCACGTCTGTATCTGAGTTCTCTACAGTGATCTTTTCTTCACATAAGGCATGTGCGTGCTGTCAACCCATCTTGAAGAAAAATGGGTTCGGTCGATATAGACTATCTAAAGAAGGACCTGAACCCTAAGCTACACTGCTTGACATCGTCGTGCTAAGCTGCTTCGTTCATCTGCCACAGTAGAAAGCGCATGCCCGTGCCGCTTCGGTGCACGCCGATTGGCAGCGGCAGTCCACGTCGGCCGGCAAGAGGTGAACAAATGGGTAAGACAAGGCGGTGGTCGGGGTTAGAAACCTCTGGCCCATCGATTTTGTACAAGGGCAAGGGCAAAGTAAGAAAATAGGATGCTGCAGGTATTCTTATGATTTTATGGCTGGACTGTTGCGCTGTTACGCCGAGCGGAACATAGGTGGTTCACAGGGATGAGGTGCGGTACATAAGACAATTTGAGGGCTGGGAACAATTAGATAATTTTTATTAAGCATTGAGTGTACTTCAATGACAAGTGTCGAGTGAGTCGAGCACATACATACAATGTCGAGAATAAGAATCAGGCATATTTTGGGTCGTTGGAGCTCAAGCCAGGGGACGTGTGCGAGGTCGCGCCGTGAGTGGCTCTTTTGAGAAGCTCCGCCAAGCATTCAGGGGGCTTCAAGAATATCGAAGCGTTTCCTCTATAAAAGTCTAGCGTCGTCGAGAAGTCGACCAAACAATATCGCAACATCGATATATTTCGCGATACTTCTGTCGGCCTTTCAAGAAGGTGGTTGAAGTTGTTAGAAACTTCAGGAACAGAACACCGCAGGTCGGGGCAGTTGATGAAAATGCCGACGGTCGACAACGTAAAAATCTGCACTCGTCATGCAGTAGGCCATGAATGTAAAGACAAAATGCCCACTCACGGATTTTAGGCACTCGTGTACGTCAGGGACATAACACTTGCCCCCCTTTTAGCTGCGACGTCCCGGTGTGCTAGCAGACATAGACCGGTGACTGCGAACATAGCCGTCAATCAGATGATCGACGTCTCAGAGGTTATCGCAGGGCTCCCAGCTGTTGTGTGCGGCGTCGTAGCTATGCCACTTGACCAGATACTTGGTTGTTTTTCCGCAGCGTCGATGTCCAAGGATATCTTCACGTACTCGAGGTGGAGGTGCGACGTCACTCCTGCGGAAGTTCGTACTGCGGTCTTGGTAGTGCTTCCACTTGCTGATGTGGAAGAGAGGATCAATCGCCATGTTGTTAGGGAGGCAAAGTGAGCAACGACAGAAGTTTGAATGCGTTCGATTTTTGACGGTCCCAACCACCGGGTTTTAAGCTTCGTGAAGTCTTGTCCTCAGAGTTTGATGTTTGCAGAGCTGAGGAAAAAACGATCGTCAGCGCTAAACACGTCATCGTTGCGATGTCGGTTAGCCGCTTGCTTCATAGCTGCCAGGGTCTTCGAGAGGGTCTGCCGTGTTTCATCCCTAACTGTTGCAAAAACCCGTCGGTGGATGTCAACCGCGGGGATGTTACTCTGTCTTTGCAATCCAGCTCGTGTGGCAGGAAGTTTTCCGTTCACCACCTCGAAAGGGATATTACCAGTTGCGGTGGAAGTGGCGGAGTTGTATGCAAGTTCAACGGTGGATAATTTTGCCGTCCGATCGGTGCCGCGAGGTGTGAGCCTCAGTGCAGAGGAGTTCTTCGAGCATCTGATTGGTCTGCTCGGTTTGCCCGTCGGTCTGGAGGATGGAACAATGTGGATAGCTGGATCTGACTATCATAACGCGTCATCAGTTCGCGCCAAAAACGGCTAGTGAAACTGTCGTCTATGATGGTACCTGGTACGCCGTGAAGCTCCATGATGTGTTTCAGAAACAGTCAAGCTATGCCCTCTGTGGTGACGGTGGTTGTTGTTGGAATGAAGTGTGAAAAAAAAATAAAATCTGTCCACCACGACGAGGATGGCGTCATACCCGTCGGGAATGGCGGGCAGTCCCGTCACAAAATCTATGCTGATGTCGACCCACGGTTCCGTCGGAACGGAGAGGGTTTGAAGTAGACTGGGTGGCCGTGTGCGACGGATTTTTTTCCTCTGACAGGTGTCACACAATTTGCAGAAGGCTGCCATGTCAGTCTGCATCTTGTCCCGCCAATAATGCTTGGCCAGTTGCTTGAGCATCTTGTCCTCGCCAAAGTGTCCACATAGACCGGCGTCGTGGCATTCCTCCAATAGCACCCTGCGCAGTTCCTTGTTCGTAGGAACGACGACCTGGCGAGTGAATGTCGTCGCTACTAGGGATCGTCTAACCAAAACTTGGTTTTGGCGTACCCGCCGAACTCCTCATAACCTCTTGCGAACAGCCTCACGAGGTACCGGTCTCGTTCGACGAGCAACGTGCTAATGTGAGCCATTAAATCTGGTCGTCAACTTAGGGCATTCGCCAGATTCGTTTTCCCAGGCCGATAATCAATGTCGTAGTCGAAGTTCGACTCAAGGAACTGCATCCATCGAGTTTGTCGACAGCTTAGATTTGGTTGAGTCTTCAGAAATTTTGGCACGTGATGGTCGGTGCATATAATGCATCGCTGGTATTCCAGATAGCACCGCATGTCTTGAACATGTGTATGAAAGCAAGCATCTCCTTCTTGTGCACCGCGTAGTTGAGTTGCGGCCCCTGTAGTTTCCGTAACATGTACGCGACCGGCTGTTCTCCACCGCCGTTGTCTTGGAGGAGAATGGCTCCGGTAGCTCGATCGGATGCGTCGGTGGCCATTTTGTAGTCCACCGTTGGATCTGCCAATCGTAAGGCTGGCACTGAGGTCAGATTTTGCTCTCCTCTCAATTTCACTCGGTGGTTTTCCGGGTGAGATCGGAGAGAGGCGCTCATACTCGCGCGTAGTCCTCTATAAATGGACGGTAGTAGTTGCAGAAACCCAAAAACACCTGGACGTCCCGAACATTTATGGACGTTGGCCAATCAATGACAGCCTCCACCTTTTCCGGGTCCATGGTGATCCATCCGCCGCCGATGATGTGGCCCAAAAACTCGATCGACGATGACCGAAGTCGCGTTTGAGAGTTTTCTGAAACATTTCTCTCGTTGTAAAATCTCAAGGAATTTTTCGAGGCGTTCATTGTGCTCCTCCAAGGTGCGGTTGTACACCAGAATGTCGTTGAGATATACAACGACGATGTCGTTGAGGTACGGACCAAAATGCAGTGTCAGCACATGAGGTTGTGCCAAGGAAAATCAAAGTCCCAATGGCCTGGAGGTACATCGTGACATCAGCAGCTCCCTTAAACATGCTGGACCAATTTTCTTCAGGAGCCTCTAGCCTTCCAGATTCATGGGCATGGAAGCATGGGGAAGATAAGCTAGCAGGTCTGCAAAACGCTCGGCTAGGATACAAACATGTCCTGGCTGGTGCACTTCCAACACTTGTTGCTGACGGTCAATCTCCATGCCCAGAACGATGCGTGCAGGGCCAAGACCCTTCATCTTGTACGCAGATTGGAAGAGAGCCTTCACAACGTGGATAGCCTGAGGATTCAAAGAGGCCATCACTAGATTGTTTATGTAGACCAAGATGGTGACAAGAGGTGTCGATGAACCACCAACAAAGGGAGCTGGGTCTACAGGACTGTAATGATATCCACCGTGCTCAAGGCCTTGCAGAGGCATCGGACATGGCCTATGCCATCTCCAAAGCCAAGTGGCTGAGCCTGGTAGGTCTCCTTGTCAGGTCCACTGTGAAAGAAGGTGTTGTATTCGTCCATCTGATGTAGCTCCCAATTGTGCTGAGCCACCTGGCTCAGAAGTGCCGTGGTAGTGGTGTAGTACTCCACAAATAAAAATGGCATCCAATTTCACACAAGACACTTGGGACAATTCCTTAGCCTTAAGTAAAGCCTTGTAGCGTTCAATGACACCATCGGGCTTGCATTTGCGCCTGTACACCCAACAGGCTATAATAGCTTTGCGACCTGGTGGATGTTGGTTTTTGCACATCTCTCATTGTGCTCTGTTGTGTCCTCCCGGCTTGTGTACATCGGCGTGCAGATGACTGACGGCGAGACGCGACGCTGATGGAGTGTCGTCCGGTGGAGCCGACGCACGCTGAGGTCTTCTCGCAGTTCGCTGGAGCCTCCTCTCTCAGGCGACGCGCTCAGCTCCATCGGCAGGCCTCCTCGGCGGTCGTGCTGCCGGCGGTCATTGACACCGCATTTGCTGCTTGCATGCGTCCAGCGCGTCCTATTGCGTCTGTGTCGTCATGCACTGCCTAGGGTCCCAGTTGCATGTTGCATGGCCCTGTTCGGCAGCACAAACCATTGTGGGCATTATCTGGGTTTAGGCTGCCATAACTCCTCGCTACTATTTTTCTAGCAGATTCTGACCGCACGGCTGCGTTCGCAGCGGCGGTATTATGGTATGGTCCAGTTTTCAGGCAAAACGGACGACGCCCGGGTTTTGGGCTGTCGGCTGTCTGGCAGGCCTCACCGAGAAAACCTGCCAGCCTGAACTGAGCTATTTTCTGATTGGCTGTTGAACTGAGTAACAAGCTCTACAGAGCTGGGGGGGGCCTAGAACTTGGAGGGGTCTCCCATTGTTGTTCATTCTTCATTCCTAATCAGTCACTTGCAGTTTTCAGCTGCTTTCTGGCGCTAACACTGGCGCGCGCGTT